>JARUHE010353529.1:0-29025 GCA_031471125.1 Archaeomysis grebnitzkii
TATATATACACAAAAATAAATAAAATATACCTTTTTTTTATTAAAAATGCTTTAATGTACGTTATGAAATTAATAGCTGGTGCAACATTTGAGCTGTTGCTTAATTTCTCTATAAGTAGGAAGATGGCGATGAAAACTTCCTGTCTCTAATGTTTAATAATTATATAATTGAAGTTACAAATGCTGGTCCAACCACCAAATTTAATCCTATCTTTATTCTCCCACTTTTAAGCTGTTTCCTTTCACAAATTTATGTTCTTATAATACAATAACCGGTATAAAAAAATGTTTTTTTTTCACCAATTATAATTGTTGTTGACAAATTTATATTGTTAAATAACCTCAAATGCTAGTCTTCTAAATAGGTATTTGAATTTATATAAGTTATTTTTTAGATCTGGAAATGTTTTGCATCAATTTCGCTGAATATCCTCTCAAATTAAATCTTCTGAATCAATCTTAAAATTTGAGGTGAAATTTAAATTCAAAAAATTGCTTTTCCCAAAATTATATTTATTTTTATTTCATTTTTCAAAATGTAGAAATGTTGGCTCTTCACAATTTGATCAATTGATAACTCTTGAATTTGAACTGAATGAACAACGCCAAAAAATATTTTTGAGTTTTTTTTTATTTAAATGTGAAATAATTCACACTTAAATAAAATTAATTAATAAATGTTCTCAATTAATCTTTGTTATTTTGTAGATTGTATTTGCTTTAAATATTTACATTCTCTCCAAATGCTCGTTGATGTTCGATGAATGGTTTTGAATATTTAAACAAATATATGTTGCTACTTCAGAATAAAGTTTAAACACTTTTAAATTGTATGTTGCATACAAAACCTTTTGAACACAAAATTGAAATTTTGCATTGTTGCGTTATACCATTGTCATTATATTATTGCATTGCATTGAAATTATGGTGAAGTTGTGTAAATTCATTGTTTTCCATTAGTTAATGAAAGTTTGTTGCAGCAATTGTTAAATAAGATGCGTGCAGCTGGTTGTATGCAATTTCTTTAAAGTTTTTCATTTCTATGGAAAGGAACTTTTATTGCATTAGTCAATGCATTTGTAACTAGGCGCAAGTTAATGTCCATTTTCATGCGACATTTCACATTTGACTCACAACCATTGAGTGACAAAAGTTTGTTTTTATTGAGAGAGGTCCATCAATAGATTTATTTCTACATTCCTTTTCTACACTATAAATAATGGTTGAAATAATATGTTGAAAAATCTATTTCAAAGTTATGTTCGAATCTGTTTCATTTTCTTTCAAAACTTCAAGCCTTGCCATGAATTACCAATTTTTATCTAAGTGTTATCTTCGTTTGATTGGTTTTTACATTTTCAAAACCTTCAAATTAAAAAAAGAAGATAATGCGTTTTAGGCTTATGTTTGATTTGGTGATAAAAACACATTTCTTCTTCTAGGCTTAAAATAAATTTATATAAAAAAATTGACAAGTATAATGTGGCGGTTAATAATAAAGCTGTTCAGCTATTTTGTTATATGTAAACACACACACCCACTCACACGCGCACTCGCTCCTACAAAAATATACGACGAATTAACAGGAAGCTAACAAATAGACACGTTGCTTTTTCAATTGAATTAATATGAAATAAATATGAGCTTATTTCATTGATCGAATCGAGTTGTCCGATAAAACAGCATCGGCGGATGTGGATTTCTATGGCTTTGACGAGTTAATGTTTGAAATAAATGCTTCGTCGCGGATTATCCAAAAGGTTGATGGAGATGTTTTTCAGCACAAACTTTTCGAATGATTCACCTTCTTCAAAATTGGAGTTTTGCAAAAACGTTTTCATTTAGAACTGATACAGAATCGTCGGGATTTTTTCCACTCGCCCAAGCTGCTCTTTTTGGTTAAACCCTTCAAATCTAAAAAGCTATTCGAAAATGTTCAGTTTTTATTTAGCTTCTGAGCCAATTGAACAACAATTCAATTTAAAACTTGTTATATTGCTTATGTATTATTTTATTATTGAAAATTAACAATGTGTGAGAACTAACATATTTTTTTCTTTTAAAAGAGTTTGTGTGTTTGTTGTTTTCGTGATCAACAAATGTAAATCTAGTATTAACCAGTGATTACATCAAAATATGCAAATTGTCCAGGTGAAATTTGTTTTGCCAAAAATTAAGAAAAATCTCGTTTAATAAAATCAATTCTGAAAGTTTTTTACTTTAATATTGTAGTTCTGAAATCACAATCCATTATTTCACCGTTTTTGTATCTTCTACGTTGAAAAAACACTTTTCGTTACGGTGGTGAGAGTTTTCATGAATAGAAATATTTATAGTTTGTAATTAAAAAATTAAATTAATTATAGGAAAAATTCAAAACTGTTCAAACTCTTATTGATTTTTTATCTTCACATAATACATGTAATTTAAAAAATGTAATTTGAGTATTAGTTGGTGTCTTTTTTTTAAATTATTTAAATACAATTTATATCACAAATGTTTGTGTTGATAAAATAAAAATAAATACAAACTAAAATAAATATTAACGGGCATTGTGAATGGTTTTTCAATTGCCATTCATCTTGCATTGAAGAACGCAAACCATAGACAAAATGTGTCCGTATAATTTACTACTTACTTCACTTTGCTTGCAATTCACAAAATTTTTAACAATCTGAAGATAAAGTTAATTAAAGCTTAACTAATAATATTTTTTCATCTAATCAAATGCAGGACAAAAATTTAATTAGAATGTGAAGCCTTACCTAGATTGCAACTTAATCCATTTAATTACAACCTGGCAATGTTTGACAATTTTTTTCTGTGTGTTGAAATATGATGTGGTGTGATGTACTTCACAAGATTTTTTTAATGTATCAATAAATACAAATTAATCTATGTGAATAAATCAAGTCTGTAAAAAATATTTTTCAAAATCATCGTTTGAGATGCAATCTTCATGGTCAATTCTTATGTTTGCACAAATTTCCATTCTGGAATTGACCTCTAAAAATTGAATGTTATGCACATTACCATGAATATTAAATTACAAATACAAAGATAAAAGGAAGGAAAAACAGTTTTAAAAAGTATTAATCAAGTCAACACAATCTTAGATTATTCAAACATTGAAAAACAAAAATTTAAAGACTACACAAATTACATCAAAAGTCAATATGATATATTTTTGTTATGTCAATGTTTTGTATTGTGGAATATTGTATGGATCGATAATAGCTCAAGTGAGTTAAGCTATAAGTTATTTGAATGTAGGTTACCTCACATATACGATATTAAAGTTTTTGAGTTTTAGTTAATTTTTATGAAAGTTCAAATACTTTCAATATTTTTGCTACAATGTCTTTGCAATGCAATATAAACTAGAAATACTAATTTACTGAAACTGTTTAAAGTTTAATCATAAATAAATAAACTGAACCAAATATAAAAGTCTTGTTCTGTTATATAATAACCTGCATCACACCTACACATAGAATTAAATTAGGTGAAGTATGTTTGTTAGTTTGACCATGATTTTTTATCTTAAGACTTTCAGGTAAATTATTTTGGTTACATAAAATACTGTTATGGACAACCTTGTTGTTATTTATATTTCCATTTATTGGTCGATTTAATGCCTCATTTGCCAAACAACCCGGAAAACCTTTCGCAATTGTCAGCATGAGAAGCATCATTGGTAGTTTATGAATACCGTACTTCAATGCTAGACAACTTTTGTAAACAATCGTCAAACTGTGTTTGTTGTTGCTAAAATGTTCTGATGAGATAATTTTTCCCTTCTCCATTATATAAAATGTAATCCATATTTGGAAACTTGATCTTTCTGTTGCTGTTACGTAGATCCATCCATTTTTATTTTCAGCTTGCATACTGATGATGATAACGATAACAATAGCAACTATTTGTTACATTTCATGATTAACTTGTTGTTCAATGAAGTTTAATTTCTACAGTAAATAGGCTCTCCAACAATTTGTCTCTCGAAATGTTGAGAAAAGATGTTGAATAATATCGGGCAAACAAAATTAACATAAGCCTGTAGAAAAATATTGGTTTCTTGAAATTTGATCTGAAAATAAAATTATGATATAACCAACATCATCATTATGAGAACTAAATTATTCTCCGTTTTTCTCAACCTTCCACAAATCCAACAAAATAAATATTTTTGTCATGGATCATATTTTTATTTTGGACAAACATTCCGAAATATATTTTTTAAACCGTTAAAAATAACCTTTTTCTTTTTCGCTGAAAATTAACAAAGAAATGTGTCCTGCAAATTAGCTGATTTTGTTTGTGTTTATTTGTGGGTTTTTGTTTGGCAGTTCTTGTTCTGTGGAATTCAAAGAATTTTAAACTGTAAGTAGACAATTCTTTTTAAAACTGAAGGTAGCGTGGCTTTTTGGAGTTTCAGAAACTTGTTTGCTGCCTACCTACTCCAAAGCATTCTTAGTTTACTCGTCTTATGGGTTTCAATAATTATTTTTATTTCGTTGATTTATTCAAATCTAAATCTGTTTAGATTAATTCTAAATGAATTGCATGCTATATGTTGTCCAAAAATGAGAGTTATTTAAAGAGTTATCTTTATGAAAGACTGCATTTTATAAAAAAAAGTTTTCTTTTAATCAAATAATTTTATCTTGCTAAAATAGTTTTCTCTTTATAAAATAATTTGCTGGTGTTGTCGTCGTCGTCCGGAAGCTCACAAGTGCTGAAGTTTACTTGATTTGAAGAGTTACAGAATATTGTGTTCAATAAAAGTCGTTTATTATGATATAGTTAACATAACTTTGAGTATTTTTTCTGAAAACAGTATAGCTAGTTCACATATTCATATATTAATGCATTTAATTAGTTATTTTGTGTGGCCTTATGGTTTTAGTTGCAGTCGCTGGTTCATGCAGTGACAGGCCGCCAACGGCTATCAATTTATTAAGGCGACCCGCTTAATTGAAAAACATTACGCCACGTTCTACAATGGGTTTGGTTATGTTAGAGCCACACAACTTAAAATGATTTGTTTACATTCAATATTATTTAATACCATTATTTTTTTTATTTACAACACTCATTAATATTTTATGTTTTTGAAAAGTCGATCAATCGGATGCTTTTGGTGTGAGTTCAGTTTTTGGCCGCAAAAATTAATGACTTGATGGCAATCAGCTGGCGTTGCATGTACCAGCGAACGCAATCATGGTATTGTAAATTCGTGAGCTAAGTTGATCAAACATATTCCGTCCATGTTTTTGTTTTTATTATTCAAAGAATGTTTTTCTATTACATGACAAAATTAAAAAATGGTTGTGATTTAGCTTTATGAATTATTTACTTGGGATATGTATTTATTATAATTAATAATTGTAGTCAGAACTATGTAAAATTGTTTAATTATTCTAAGGAATAATTGTTACATATTCTGCTTACCATCTAACTACAGACACTATTTTGTGGATTGCACCAAGAGCAATAGCAGTTCTTAATATAAACAGTTGGTAGTTTAAAAACAAAGGTGGAAAAATTGGGAACAAAATGTCAGATGATTATCATGACTTCATTTAATTACACAGACAGATGATTCAACTGTTTTGTTTTATATATTTTTTTTTTTTGGTAACTTTCTGTATTTGAAAGAAAATTTATTACATGGACGTTCATTTAATTACATTTAATTATATTGACGTTCATTTAGTTTTAATAATTAATATAAAATACAAATTAAATAAAAATTGTTTGATTAAAAGCTGTTTAAAATTTTTAAAAAAATGCCCTCCGATTCTCATCCTTGTAACGCTTTACAAATATTTGCGTTTTTGTGACGTCATCAAAATGAATTTGACAAATAAATATTTTTATGTCATATAAATTCGGTTATTTTTTTTCCTAAATAAATTTTGGTTTTGTTTATGAACTAATTTATTGAATTCGAATTTTGTTATTCTATTTGTAAGTAATTTAAATTCAATTTGTGAGTTAAACTAAATATGTTTGTTTCGACATTCTTTTAAAAAATATTTTGCCGTTTTATTTCTTTCAAAAATGTTACTTTTGACGCAGATTTAAAAGTGAAAGTCTTGACTTGGCTTAATACTAAAACAATTGCATTTGGTGTACTATTAAGGAGAAGGTCAATTGTGTTTAATGCGTTATCATCTATGATTTAAAATGGTTGTGAATATTTCAACTGTTCAAGGGTGCCATAGGTGGCAGTTGTCTTTTATTTCAATTGTTCAAGGGTGCCATAGGTGGCAGTTGTCTTTTATTTCAATACAGTTGCATTTCTCTCGTAAAAAAATGGTTGAATAAAATAAGACCCAGATGTAGCACATTCACAGTTTCATTTTCTGAAGGAAGGTTTTGTTTCTTTTTCAGTTGTTTTGCCATTTGAAATAAAAACGAGGCAATGTTCAACAAAGAATCAGTTCCATCGAATTAATTTTGTTTTTACTTCTATATTTTTTTTACGAATAAAACAATAGTTATATTTTTTGTTTACTCTTTGATTACTCGCAAAATGTTTTGGACTTATTGTTTTATATAACGTCAAGTTTTTATTATTAATGTGATAACATCATATAAGAAATTTTGAGGTTATGACATTGATTTGTTTTACAGGGCAGAATATGATATTTTATGATGAGATAAGTATACCAACTAAATGTTGCACTCCAATTGAATCTAAGTGCAATTCTCTTTAATAAAATAAATCAATTATATTCAATGCAAATTCATATTATCTTTCAAGGATACATTTTAGTCGATAACATTTTTGTATGAAGAATATCATCAAAATATTTTTTGTGCATATGCTTTATTGCGAAATAATTTTTAAATTCATATTAATTGAAAAATATCCATAAACTTGTAAAAATAAGAAGCAGAATCATTGTCAAATGCAAAGTCGACTATCATAAAAGTTTAGTTTTTAAACAAAATGTTGGTTTATTGATCTAAAGATGTGGAACTCACACTCCAATTGTATGAAAATGCAATTTTATTGTATGATATACATGTTGCCGAATAAAATTTAAACATACTGACTATTATTCCTCCACTTTGAAAATAAAAAAAAATTCTAAACTTTTGTTTCAACGCGATTGGGTAAAGGGCAAGATCGGTTCAGATATCGATTATTAGATGCAATTAATTATTCTTTCTGCTTCGTGAACTTCTGACAAGATCTTTGTTGCAAATGTCTTCCGAAAGACGCCTTCGTGCTCAATCCGATCCTTGTATAAAAGAACACCAACACTGATTGATGTTACCGACCCGTCGTTGTGATTCGAGGGTGAATACCGATGCAATACTGAGCTTAAACTCGTGGCCATTTGTACATGGACATATTCATTGCACTGGCGTTAACATTTTGTTTTTTTCTTTTGTGCTGAGGCTCTGTTTATATTAACATGTTTAAACTGTTTGGTCATGCTATAGACACACAGACATACGCACTCCTTTAATTATCTCAATGGTTTCTTGATAAAGTTTATTTACTTTAATCTCATGGGTTTGATCAAATCTAAATGGTTGTAGATGAATGTTTCTAATTATTTATTTTGTACTCATTGAATGTTCTCTCTCGATTGTATAGCTTTATATTACCTAATTGAGCTTTTCCACGTGATGTGCAATGAGCAAATGTGAGTTGGGCATTGTGTAAACATTAGGCGTGGAGCATTTCCTCCAAATAAGGAAAACGAATGTAGGTTGCCATTCCTGTTGCGTTCCTTATCAAGCAGCAGTCTCGTTGGAATAATCTTTTATTTCAACAAATCATGTAAATATCTTCCTTATTTCATTTTTTTTGCCATCTGTTTCACATTCGAATTTTTACAATGCTTTTTAAAAGTTTCTATAGATGTATTTTTTGTTGTAGGTGCAACAAAATGAATGTTCTTCCTAGAATAAGATTATTACAGGATTTTTGAATTATAGATTTTTCAATGTCGACTCATAATTAGTTTAGTTCTATTTGAGAAACATAATTAGATGTTTAGCTTGTTTATATCAACACATTTGTTATATAAAAATCTATTTAGATATTTAGCTTAATTATATGAAGATATATGTTGTATGAAAAATATATTTACATATTTAACTTAATTATATGAACAATTTATTTTGATATTTAGCTTAATTATATGAAAACCTATATTATATGAAAAATTTATTGAGGTGTTCAGCTTAATTATATGAACACATTTGTTATATAAAAAAATTATTTAGATATTCAGGTTAACTATATGAAGACATAAATTATATGAAAAATTTGTTTAGATGTTCAGCTTAATTATATGAACATATTTTTTATATGAAAAATGTATTTAGATATTTTGGTTAATTATATGAAGACCTATATTGTATGAACAATATATTTATGTCCTTAGCTCAACTACATGGAGGCCTATATTATATTAAAGATATATTTAGATTCAATCACAATTTCACGAGGATAAGTTTATTTTAAACAACTATTTCTATATATTTTGGTGTCACCTGACACCCTCATCAGTAGAAACTCGTTTCTACTGATGAGGGTGTCAGGTGACACCGAAATATATAGAAATAGTTGTTTAAAATAAGCTTATCATCGTGAAATTGTGTGTTTGATTTTAATAAAAACTAGAATTTTTTTAAACAAAACATATTTAGATGTTTAGCTTAATTATGTGAACACATTATAAGAATTTTTTTTATTCAAAGTTATACAAAAATAACATTTGAAAGGAGTGAGGAGATGAGGTTCAAGTTGTAGTCTTGACCATGAGATCGTTCCTCACTCCCACAATGCATTGCATCTTCTTTTGTTTATTTTCCATGGCATTATCAATGTTAAAATAAATGTATTTTATAATTCGAATTCTACTTTACATTTATTTTGTCTTGTATTTTCAATTTTAATCTTTATTGTTGCATAACGACAAATATGTTCATCAATTGCGTTTTATGGCTTTTGTTGGTATTTGAAATTAAAGTTACAGCATAAATTGATGGCATTCAGAAGAAGTGCTTCTGATATTTATTATTGTTTGTAATTTTTAATACTGTTATCATTTATGTGTTAGAAATTCCATTCAGTCTTACACTGCAATTTTCATAATCTTACTCTCTTTTTTGATGTTTCTTGGTATCTAAAAGAAACATTTCGTTCAACCAATAATAACTTGCCTTACTAAAAATTACCTGAGTGCAATGAACCAAAACTAAATTAATTTATTGTGATTTTAATTTTATTGAATTTTGCTTTATTATAAACAAAGAATGTTATTTTCATAATCTATTTTCATTGTTTTCATAAGTTATCAATTGCTGTGTTTTTTAGTTATTGTCTTTATTATTTTTTATTGCTAGCTCAGTCCCCGTTTTATACGTTAAACCTAAGATTTTTCTATTAGAAGAAATTGAATAATATCCCTGCCTTTAAGGTTTCATGTTAGTTATTGATGAAATATTACTATAAATGGAAAGTTTTGATTAAATGTAATACTGAAGTAACTATTTAAAATTATAAGTGTAGTTCAAAGATGTTATATATATTAATCAATAAATAAAATTTATATTGTTTTGTGAGCTATAACGTTTATTGATTTAAGCCTATATCAGTAACAGGCTCAAATTTGAATGCATCAGAACTGAGAAAGGCGTTTGTTTTCTTTAGAAGGAACAAGATCATAAATGATATGAAGGGATAAATCAAATCCAAGTATTTTACGTGACAAAAGTAGAAATGAAACAATTAGTCTAAATTACCTACACGTGCAGAGGACATGAAAATTGTTTTGAGAGAAAGTCACTACAAAATAAAAGAAAACAGGAGAGGGCAATACTAAAGATGAAGTTTATAGACTAATGAAAGAGTATTGCATCTTGTCGAATTAACAATTGAAGAATTAGGAACCATCCAATCTGAGTTTTGGGATCCTCTATGGTGACCCCTAAATAGAAGATTACTTACACACAGACATTGGAGCAATTTTTTGTCACCAATGTGTTTTTCTTCCAACTATAAGGTGTGATAGTAGCTTTATTTCTGCTTTATGTTCAACAAAGACGTTGCTTAATCTCAATAATGCTCAAGTCCTTCATATGTCACCCAGTTTAAATACAATTCTATATGTAGCGAATTTGTTCAGTTTATCCTTACATAAATCACGAAGATGTCAATGATGAACCTTGCTTAGGTTTTGTTTGCTTTCTTCAATTAATATTAAGTTCGTTTTGTTTGTTTGGCTAACTAATACAAGTTTTAAATTGTTTTACATTGCATTATTATCACTGTATTTATGTGTTTTCTTTCGAGTTTTGTTTTTACAGGAGCTCATTATTTAGAACTTAATTTTCTGAGAGAGACTATTTTAAAATAGTCAAAGTTCATCTATTCATATTTTTATGCGTAGAGGACAAAACTTTCATCTGCAATGTTTTGATGTTTTGCAGTAAGTTTTTTCTATGCTTAAATTGATTATGAATATGAAACGAAGTAACGTTAAGAGTGGCCCTAACTTTGCTTCAACTTTCATTTTTCAATGATTTGCACCTGTTCATTTTATTTGTTTTTAAAAAATGCGTACTTTATTTTATTAGTTTTCCAAATGTCTGTTTACATCTTAACGTCCGAATTGTTATTATCATACAAACTAGAATATTTAAAGTTAGCATTAAAACAAGCCTTACATGGTTAAGAAAGTAATTGATGATCATTTGTATCACTAAAGATTTTTTCTTAAATCAACATTTACTTATTAAAACATACAATTTTATTAAAAACTTGAAATTCCCGGTTAACTGAGATTTTTATTTAAAGGTTTGGAGGAAAGTTTAGTTAAAACAAATAATAATATAATATAATAATATAAATAGGATATTATAAGGTAGAATTGCTAAGAACGTTTTTCCCTAAAATACTTTTTAAATGATAGACATTTTAGGAGTTTTTAGACATAGTTTAGAGATATTAATATTACTATAAACAAATGAAAGAAAAGGGTTAATATAAAAATATATAGATTTGTATAAATTTGAACCTTTTAGAAACTTTTTAACATACAAACACACCTTTTAATGTGTAGCATTTACGCGTACTTGTTTCAGTACATTATTATATTTTGTGTAGGTCTGTTTTGTTGACTGACAGGACAGATCAAACTAATGATTAAATGATCTTGTTGAACACTACACTGATGTAAAATAATCAGAACCGTGGTTTTATTTTAAATTAGAGATAAAAACAATAAAATACTTTGAAAATAACTATGTAAAGTAGAAAGAGCGAACTTGATCATTTGAAGCAACAGGTGTTTCAATTCATTCCTTCAACGTGTGTTGCTTTGTTGTCCGATTATAACATTACATAGCTTCTGACATTCAAAGAATGTGTTTTTATCAAAACAAAATAAGAAAACTCCAAATAATTGCCGGTAAGAACATCACACTGCGTATCAGTTTATTCAATCACTGGAGATAAATCCTTAGAAAGGCAGAGTGGGAGTGAGAAATAAAAAAATGGAAAACATTATATCATAGATTTGAATTAAAAATAAAACTAGGAAATGAGTTTTTGTTATTTCGCAAATGCCTAATTTTTTGAACGGTGTAAAAAAATGATTTGTTGCATAATTGATTTCTTGAGTTTGTCTCCAATTTGTGAAAATTAGATATTGATGAAATCTGCAATCAACTGTTGGAAATGAAGAGGATATTCGTTTTAATTGGGGAAGGTTGTTCGTTTAAAATTTGATGTCATCGTTTTATTATTTTGTTTCGTTTATGTTTTCTCATCAACATAATAAGACTTGGCTTCATTTCGAAAATCATTTTAATGTTCCTGTTTGATTTTTTCTTCGTCTATGTATTAGCTCATTTCATTACACAATAACAGTTCTGCAACAATTAGTTCGTTTCGCACAAAAATATACTAAGAATAATTATTTAAAATCGTTGGCTGCATTACGTTTTTTTTATGAATTGTCATATGTTGGTATTTATTAAGAGCTCATAGCACATGGGTCTTTTTTTCAAACCATTGTGAAGTTCTTTCATTCAGATGTTTTCGTCATGTAGTGTGTCGGAAAGGACTCTTTAAAAATTTGTAATGTTATGATATTTTCTATGATAGCCGATTACTGGGCATATAAATGTTTCATTTATCAATACATTTGATCTTATCCTTACTACCATAGCTATTCATTCTATAATCTATACTAGTCCAAATCATGTTCATGCAACGCCAATCTTTAATTTACAAAACAACAATTGGGTAGTTCATGTTTAAATTTGTGTAACCAGTTGTGTTCAACAATTTTCAATGAAGACTGGAGAAGAAAAACATTTTCTTCGAAACCTTTGAACAACATTAAAGTATTTTTGTCTTAAATGTACGAATTGGTGAAAGTAAATAAAACAATGTATGGCTCAAGTTATGCTGACATTAAGAAATCATTTTATGCAAACATTGTTTAAGCCGGATACATGAGGACGGGGTTTGAAATATTTTATTCGTTTTAGTTTTTGTCGAGCGCGCCAGCGGCAAAGCTTTACTAAGGTGTTACTATTCCGTCGTCGTCGTTGTAGTTGTATCCAAAATATTCAAGTAAAACATTCAAGTTGTTTGCTTGTTGAACTAGAGCTATATTTTAAATCCCAAATGAACAGTCATGAAGTGTACATTAAGGGTTCCCAAGCAATATTTTAAAAAAAACTTATAATTATTGAGATAAGGGTTATTATGAAACATTTTTTGTGGACTTGGCAATTTATTTACATATTCAAGTAAAACATTCAAGTTATTGGTTTGTTGACCTACAGTTATCATTTATATTTGAAATTAAGAGTTATGAGGTGTACATTAACAATTCCCAAGTAACAGTTTTTGTTAAAACATATAATTATTAAGATATAAGGGCTTTTGCTAAAAAAATTCATATTTTTCCATATTCAAGTGAAACATTTAAGTTTTTGTTTGTTGGCCTACAACTATCATTTATATCTGAAATGAACAGTAATTATATGTCAGCCAATTTTTCATATTTGATTAGTTACATAATTTATTTCTATTGTTTCATCAAATTGAATGTGTAAGGGCAGGGACACAGCTATATTTCAAGTGATAAGGCTTATCAGTAATTAATCTTTGTCAGTTGGTTGTTTGTTCTTTGAAATGATTTATAATAATTAAACCTTGTTTAGGTTACATGGGGGTGATGGGCTTTACTGAATTCAGTTTTTGTCTGTTTTATTTTTCAATATCATCATACATACAAATAATAAACCTTATATTTATAATAATAAGAAATAAAATAAAATTTTAAAATTGAACTTCTAATTGTAAATTTTATTAAAACTCCTTTCTTAACTGTGTTTGTCTATAAATGATTTATGTTGTTGTTGTTGTTGTTGAGGCCGTGGATAATTTTGCCATTTTATCAAAGTAAAATTAAAACAAAGAACTAGTGTCCATAAGGATTTTTGTCGAGCGTGTGTAGCGAAGCTTAACATAGGGGTAGCAATTCCGATGTCGGCATCGCCCGTGTTGGACAGGGACTTGAATGCTTATATATCATCTATACTTTTAAAATTTCATTTCATATAGGCTTGATTATTGGTTTTAATAAATTGGTAGATATTTTTAATTTTAATACCTTTTTATCTATATTTTTTCATTAAATTGAATTTTTTAACCAATTTCTTTTTCATTTTTTCGTTTGATATACATCAATGAATTGAAAATGAAGTAAACATAAAACGTTTCTAAGGTGAACGTTTGATAACAAGATGTTTTCTCACTTTGTAGTACCATTTTTTATTTACATTACTGATTATGAAGATATAAAATGTTTTCAACAAATTTATTCTTCCTATTTCGTTTTTATTTATGCATCAATGGATTGGGAATGAAGAATACATAAATAGTTTCTAAGGTGAATTTTTGATTAAGAGATGTTTTTTCACTTTGTAACATCATTTTTGATTGATATTTCTGATTGTGGAGATATAATTTTGTTTGATAAAATTTGTTTTTATTTATGCATCAATAGATTGGAAATGTAGTATACATAAATAGTGATATTTTAATTAAAGGATGTTTTCTCACTTTGTAACACCATTTTTGATTGACATTTCTGATTGTAGAGATACAAAATTATTTTTGATCATTTTTTTCAAGTTAATGAATGAATGAATGGTCACGAGGCATTTGAACCGTTCGGTTTGTGGATTACTAGTTTTTTTGTGAAATCAGTATTTACTCATTTATACATTTCATAAAAATGTGTTGATATATAAAATATTTATAAAAAATCACACAATTTCAGCAACTTTTTAAACATATAAACCCATCTTTTAATGCATAGTATTGACTTGTGCTTGTTAAACAAATATGTCGTAAGAGTATGTTGGTTTGAACATGTCAATGACACAGTTCACGTAACTTATTTTCAACAAACTAAAAATTAGTCGGTATAGCAACATAAATCCTACAGAATATATTTTTTAAATTCATTGTACACGTGTACCAGTTTTATACACAAATGCGCACATTCAAACTTGTACAGAGACATCTTAAAACTTGTAGAATTGTATTTGACAGAAATCAGCAAGCTTATCATACAATAAATGTATATAAGATGTGTGTAATTTTAATTATATTTACCTAACTTTTATTGTATTGTTTATTTTTTAGATTTCGATGTCATTTAACCCTCAAAGGAACGAATGTGCATACAAGTCTCGTTTTATATTCTATTCAATATTTCTTTTTTCTTTGACATTTCATTTTGTTACAATAATTCACCGGTCATGAATGGCGTGCCGAGTTGTTTGTTTTGCTTCTCACCATTGGAACAGCCAGTCCATGTATCATTTAAGAGTTCAATTAAAAATAAAGAGGAAAAAATGTCTGACAAAGATGTCTGTTGGTTGGTTAAAGCAGAATTACTTTCTCCGTTCGATGCTATCACCTTTAAGTGCTCATCTGTGTGTGTTTGGTTGCACGAGTTTTTTCTTTCATTCAAAGACGTGGGCGAACTAATTTTCATCTTTATACTTGTCAATGAAATGGTCCTCCTCAGCTTTAATCGAAGTTGGTCGAATTTAATCTAATTTTTCAGATGATAGTTCAAGCCTTGACACATAAGACTTTTCTTATCCACAAACTATGTGATATTAATCGTTCAGAATTAGGCTGCTATTATCTTTGATTTTTATAGCAGTAGCTTTATCTAACAGTTAAATATAGTCTGAAAGTTGAAAATTGTGGAAAACTATATAGCTATATACAATTTTGGGAATTGTTTTGGTTATGTAATATATTCTATAAAAATAAATATATGTTATTTAAATAAATATATCTACAAGTTGCTCTTTATTGTTGTTAGGATTTATATGCTTATTTTTTATCGAAAGTAGGCAAAACTTTTATTTTGTATTGATTTTAGAGAAATGAAAGATTTATGAATTAAGAACAATATTTGTTAGATAATGGTGTTTATGGACCTATTGATTTTAAAGGAATGATTGTTGTATATCTCCGGTACAAATCCATTTATTTTTAATTGTAACAGATACCACCTTGAAAAATAAGATTAGATAAGATAAATAACCTATGGGTGTGGGTGAAAAAATAGAAATAAGTAAAAGATTAAACGTGGATCTATCTTTGAGGTGTTCTTTCTGTCTTATGCTCTACGCATACCTCACGCACTCAATCACACTGACAACATTTACCATAATCCAATTGCCTTTAACTATGGTTTGGTTCTGTCCTGGTTTAAATATAGGTGCTGTTAAATCAATGCAATGCAAGAAATAAACGTATGCCTTCTGTTTTGTTAAGAATTAAACCTGTTGAAGTTATTAGATTCTTAGAAATAAATAATTTCTTTAGGTTTGTATTTGACTTGAAAATAGAAAATAATTTATAAATTAAAGTATCAAGTTAAAATTTTGTTTGATTGATGTCGAACGAGTGACACGAATTAAACACACAATTTTACATTCAACAAAATGTTTACGTGTTTTGTTTATCAGTGTTGAAGAATTAACATTACAATCTAATGTATTTAGTTAAGTAATGGCTTAATGGCAACTTATACGATTATTAAATGTTACAAAGATTATTCACAATTAACATGAACGTGTAATTTAGACGTTTGCGGGCGGAAGTTTGAATAAATATATTCAACTATTGCCGTTAAGGCAACAGTGGATATGAATGTTGCCTAGAGATTAATGCTGCATAAGCAAATCTCAGGACGGTTCGAGTCTGCATTAAGGTTATTTCGTTGAGAATTTGAACGGGGATGTATTCCTTTAAAATTTCATATACCTAACTTATCCCGGCTTGAAGGAAGCGCCATATGTCGGCGCATATCCTAAGGGTACACATCACTTGATGTGGGTAATAATAATTATAGGGCCTTAATATGTGAAGTATTAATCGAGTAGTCTTGGCGCTATATAAAAGCTGTAACTGTTTTTAATATTATTATAACAATAATACTAACCAATTTTTCTCTAAAAATTCTTTCGTGAACCTTGTCTTTTTTTATTTATTTATTGTCTGTTGTGCTTTAATTTTGGAACTTGAAATAGTTTGGTCAAAGTTTCACATTCAGCAAAAATATTAAAGTTTATAAATTATATGAACAACAAAAGTTGTTAAATATCATCTAATCAATGTAGCTATAACAAAGAGTCGCTTGCATTGAAACGGTTTAGGCATAAATAGTTTAATATATTATTGTTGAAACTTTTACATGTTGTTTTAAATTATTCTGTAATAGTAGTGTTTGGTTTTTGTAAAATAATGAATACTTTCAATTGCGATAGACAAACAAGTACATTTACTTAAAAAAGAAAGTTTTCATATTATTTTATTGTGAAATGAACTTGTTTGTTATTTATTTTTCACTTATTGACAGAAGGTTTATGTTGAAAGAAAGCGGAGGAATGTAAGAAGGTAAATGTTTGCTGGAAGTAGAATGTTAAATGACGGACATTGTTACCTTTAAACGAACATTGAGAGGTTCGTGAATAGATTCTCCGTTGGGATTAATGTCCTATTTGTCTTCCACCCTTTGAGTCTTTCACTCCTCTGTTTGACGATGTGATGCGATGGTGGATAAAATCACATCACATAAATTTATTAAGTTTTTTCACTCTTTAATTATAAACGAATGTAATGACGAACGAGTGTCTCATCGTTTTTACACTTACAAAATTATATTTATGTAATCAACGAATCTGTATGTCACTATCCGGGAACAAAATATTTAATTCAACATATAAATTTAGTTAAAACAATGATAATACGAAAAAATAATTCAGGCGGTAGAGGGTTAATGGGTTTTCTTTCCTAAATTGTAAATTATTTTGGCTTAATTTTATATCTGAGGCAATTATTGTATTACAATTATTGACTTGATTAAGACTTATTTCGTGCACAACAAAACGTATTTAAAAAATGTTTTGATAGTTGGTTTGGTCACTGCATTTCAATGTACGTTTTCACCCGTCCCTTTTCACCCGCCCCTTTCTTCCAGGACTTGATTTGTTTTCATCCAACACTTTCAAAAGATTTTAAATAAACTCTAAACGATTTTTTTTCAATAAAATTTATATTAGGTTTGAAATATTTATTCAATATCATATTCAAATTATAATGATAAGTATTAAATAGTTGTTTTTTAAATAAACAATATCATTGTTTATTTGGATAAAAATCGTACTTAACTTGATTTTAAAATATTAAAAATCCTGCTTAACTTCATTGTAAAATATTGGCATACAATTCTCACTTCACTTTTTACATCTCATTCGAAAGTTTATAATAAATAAATGGACACGAAAGACTTAATTGCCACCTCATTTACCTCTTAAATTAAAATGGCGTAGTTTTGCATTCTCATTTTCAATGATTAAAACCAAAATGTTATCATTAAAGTAAATATATGAAATGCATTTATATTTTGTATAATAATCGTTTGACCAACTCGTCGTAAAAAGTGAAAGTTGTTCGAATTTCCCTTCGAGTGCAACACCTAGCCATGGTATGGGGAAGTCGTGGCAAGAACCGTCTTTCTCTATCAACTAATTTTTCATAAGAATGTATGTTGTTATCGTTGCACTATGTTGGTCAACAGTAAAATGATTGACGAATAACTGGCAGTCTATTACCTTTAATGTTGCTTTCATCACTTTTGCGTGGGCAGATGTGCATTGCTCTGAGAAACGAGGTGTGGCTCTCTTTCTCAAAAATCCATAGTAGATAGGTGGGCATGAAAGGAGGGGGAAGGGGGGGAGGGTAATCTAGGATAGTTGGGTAGGCATAGTTTTTTTCGGTTCTTGAATCTATTATATTTACATTTAAAAATAGTAGATGCATACCCTATTTTCGAATGACGTGCAACGATATTAAGAATAAATAAACAAATTAAATACCTTCTTTTTAGGGTATCCACCCTACGGATACCCCATTACAATCCACATGTTTGGGTCAGTCCGTCGTCGTCGTCGATGGCGTCTTGCGTTCACAATTTAGGTGAAGGTAAATGTTAAGGTTTTTCATTTTTGATTTCAAAGTTTTTGTTTTATTGAACAAAACTTATAAAAAAAATATATATTATATTTTCTTTAAAAATGGATGTTTTTTTTAGCTCAAATTTCACTATTTTTAGAAGAGGTGAAGGTAAATGTTGAAAAGTTTTTTCAATTTTTTATTTTTATTTTTTGGAATTACAATTTTATCTTGAATAATAACTTTGCTAAAAAAATAAACAAGTTTTCATAAGTTCAATTTTCTGTCATCTAGGTTTTTGTCTTTTACTGAAACCATTAGTTATCTCTGGTTGATGGATGCCCTTTTATATCCATAAATCTTTTCTCTGTAATGTTAGGGTTTATTAAGCAAAGAATTATAAAATAGTATTCAGAAATGTTAGTAAAAAGATTTCACGCATAAGATAACTTAGGTTGCATAAAGAAATATATCTAAATAATTTTGATGTATTCTTACTTCTGTTAGAACATTGCATAACAATGTTTTTAATGTTCAGGATGCTCATATTTCTGTTAGAACATTGAATAACAACATTTTAATGTTCAGAATGTTCATATTTCTGTTAGAACATTGCATAATAATATTTTTAATGTTCAGGATGTTCATATTTCTGTTAGAACATTGTGAATTTTCAAATATGCATTGATCGCATACAACATTAATAAAGGTTAAAAATCTCACTTTAAAATATAATTTATTCTTTATATATTTCAAACTGTCACACAGTTTTTATTTTTGTTATTGCTGTTTTTTTCAATTTTTAAAAATTTTACGATTGTATTGTATATTATAAAAATAAATAATCGCTCGACATTTAAGCCGCATGGCGGTTTAGGCATATCTAGTTATTTAGTAGATGTCAACTGAAGAAAAACTGTGTCACAGTTTGAAACGTATAGAGAATATAGTATGTTTTAAAGTGAGATTTTTAACCTTGTTAGCACATTGCATAACAATGTTTTTAATATTCAGGATGTTCATGTTTCTGTTGGAACATTGCATAACATAGTTTTCAATGTTCATACAATTCATATTTTGGGAGGAATGTTAAACAATAATTGTTCTAATTTTAAGCCTGTTCATCTTTTGGTTGGAATGCTGCACAATTTTTGTTACAATGCTAGTCTGTTCATATTTGGTTGGAATCTTCAAGTAACTTGAGTTTCCATTTTGAAAATTTAATATTTATTGCAAGTGGATTGTTACACTATATTGTGACTGATTTTGGGTGACCTTGGGTGTGACTGATTGCGGGTTTATTGCAGCCCGGGACAGGTGACGAGACAGCGCACGGGCTGGTCACGATCAAGATGCGGCCGGACGACCAGGGCAAGTTTGGCTTCAACGTAAAAGGCGGTGCCGACCAAAACTCCGCCGTCCTCGTGTCCAGAGTGGCACCAGGGACACCCGCCGACAGGTGCTATCCAAGACTCAACGAGGGTGACCAGGTGAGGCCTTTCAAACATTTGGTTTATTCCAGTTTCTTCTAAGGTTGTCTTGGTGGGCCTTCCTATTCTCGGTGCCTTTTGTCTGGTTTGTTAATGCAATGAACACTTTTGCCTCCGTTTAATTAATTTCTATTTTGTGTTCACTTTCAATGCACATTGGAGTCATTTCCACCCCAACATGGCTACATGGCTAGACTTGACCATTCCTCCTAATATCAACTATTGATTTTATTCATTATTATTTACTAAATTATGTAATTTTACTGTATCTCTTATTGATATAAATATATTAAATTAGATTTTTATAATGTGAAGTTATAAAAATACTACTTAGTTTTTGTCAAATTTCAAGTGATTACACTATCCACCTACTTGGTCTAAAAATATTGTTGCCGCTGTTAAACGATTGTTTTTGTTGCAGGTGCTTCTGATCAATGGCAGAGACGTTTCGCCAATGACACACGAGCAAGTAGTCAACTTCATCAGAGCTTCAAGGGAATGTCATTCTGGGGAACTTGTTTTGACAGTCAAACAAAATGGTTTGTTCAACTCATTGTTTCTCATATTATTGTAAAGTTAAAATTATTAATGTGTCATATTTAGTGCAAGTTTATCTTGAGTATTATAAGTAGATTAATTTTATCTTCGTTTTAATACTTAAATTATAGCTCAATACTTAGAAGCTCATTATCATTTTAATGTAGTTTTTATTGAAACATATTCCATCAACATTCTTTTCTACAAACTCGAGTACGATGAGTAAAATGAAAATTATGTGTGAAAAGTTTCAAAAATTTTTAATTGTGCATAAACTGAGCAAATTGTTTCATAAGAGAAGTCATTTGCATGGTGGATTTATAGGTAAACGTATGCTTTTTTTAGTTTGAAAGGCTTATGGATAGCATTCTATTTATTTTCTTGAGATTCTAGTGATAATTTAATACTTGAATTTGTTTGTATGCGAGAAAATAAAATTGAATCAAAAGCTTTATGCTCAACTTTTCCATAAATCAAATGATTTTACAAAAGTTTAAATTACTATTTTGTCTGTTTCAAATAGAACAAGATAGTCTATTATTGAACATGAAGGTCTTTGTGCAACCAATCCAAGGTTCTCTATGTGGTCTTGCAATGACACAACAGCCAGTTTGAACCCCAAGCATAGTCCTGTCCTGCTGTATGTGAATAGTCATTACATAACCTAATGGTTGGCTTCAATCTTTGCTTTGTATAAGCAAAAGTTTTTATTAAAGAACTAAACAGATTTCAGAAATTCCAGTGAACTCAAACTAGGATTTTTTTAAATTCATGTGAAGTTTTTTCTTAGAACTATAACATAGTGAAAAATGATTAGAATTTCTACATTTAATTCTTTTGACTTTACTTCTCAGTATACCTTGGAGATGACTTGGATGTTGAACCCGAATTTCAATATGTTCCTGAAACCCTTGCCGATTGTGTCACTGTGACAACAGGCAGTGAACAGGGCCACCTCCACCAGTCAATGCTCCTGCTTGCTGAAGGCCTCGAAGCCGGCTCGCTCATCACGCAGTTTGAACAGCTGTACAGACGCAAGCCTGGCCTGGCGGTGTTGGAGGCCAGGAAAGCTGACAATGAAAAGAAGAACAGATATCGAGACATTTCTCCATGTAAGTAACATTTGTGTCTGAGTCAATAGAACACTTCTGTGTGGGTTAATATTACATTGTCAAGTGTTTTAATCCTCCCTATACAGTGATGTATGTGGAGATCTATCCTTAGTTCATACATGCCATCACCTTAACCTGATGTTGATTGTAGTAATAAGGTTGAATATGTGAACTGCTGAAGAGTATTCATTAAATTAAAACTGGTCTGTTGTTATTATTTATTTTCATTAAACATTTATAAAATGATAGTTTTTGAAGATATATTCATTTTAATGTACAAATGGAGGATTAATAACATTTCTCAAAAATGTGGAAAAGTATATCCATAAAAAGTCCTTGTTCATAGTATGGATTTAATAAATAATTGCTGTGCTTATAAATTTATTTTATTTTCTATTTTTTAATTTTGTTTATTCACCATTCGTTCCTAACACGTCCAACTACCTCTGGCCAATCTACATACAATATTTTATTGTACATTTTTTGGACATGCTACATCTAGATGTCGTTTTTCCCTTTTCATAAACTGCCATTCATCATCCTTTGCCTCACTATGTACATATAGCATTAAAGTTTCTGATGTTTGTGGTGTTCAACCATCCCTTGTCCATAGTCGTGGTACAGAACGTCTATGTATAATTAATCAATCTTTATTCAGTTTTCCTAGTTACGTTGCACATTGCTTTTTATTTATATCTTAACTTTTTAATATCAAAGTAAATACTTTCACAGAAAACTCCCTAAGATTTTATTCAGTTCAATAAGCTGTTGTATACTTTCATTATTAACTTGAATTTCTCATTTCACTCAATAGTTGTTTGGCATCTTGCCTATTGATGTTAAATATATTTATAAATCTAAATTAAAATTCAATAAAACTTGCAAAAATTTCAGATGACATAACACGGGTCGTTTTAACGGGAGCACCCTCCGGAGATTACATTAATGGCTCGTATGTAAATATGGAAATCCCGACTTCTGGTATAATAAATCGGTACATTGCGTGCCAAGGGCCTCTTTCGGGTACTTGTGCTGATTTCTGGGAAATGATATGGGAACAACAATCAACTTTAGTTGTGATGTTAACAACTGTGGTTGAACAGGGCAGGTGAGTCAATTTTATTTATCAATCTTTATGTGTAGAATAATCATAGCAACTAAGAAATGTCTTGTCATCTATTAGATATGGAAATTGTTTTACCTCGTGATCCCTTGGGTGATAGTTTAGAGAAACATTTGCAACCACGGTCTATAACCATTTATGATAATTCTTGTACATAAGAATTTTACAGATTATAAAGGTTTGCATCATATCAGTTCGTGGTAAACGGCTTTGTTTTAAGAGATACAGAGAAATTTCATAAACAAAGGTTGTTTGTCTTAATCTTCCACCTAATTTTGTCATAAATAATTTCTTTCAAAAATCAGCATTTACGGAGTACAGCCAAAATAACCCACATTTTAATTCTAAAGTTTTTGTTTAAAGAGTTTGTTATGAGCATCAAACCAGTATTAACCAGAATATTTTTTTTCATACAAAAATATTCATTGAATTATAGCGAAAAGTAAAATGTTTGTTCACTTCACTCGAGATTGTTTGTCATCTATGCCTAGGTAATTATTTTCTTGTTGTTAGTGATTCTTTTGCTTCTTCCCACTTAGCTCAATTTGTTTTCATACTTTTACAGCAAGTTTTTATACAAATTGGTATACTCTGTTCAACTTTTTTTTATAATATATTTAATCACTGAACTTAAAGCAAGGATGTCTTTACTGTGACTGCATTCAAAATCCTTTTTCTCTTTGATATTCCTTTAATCTCTTCACCTTTTCCTCATTGATTATATTAAGCAAACCTTCTCAAATTTTATTTATGACAATATTTTTTCTTCAGAAGCCTAGTGTTGTATAAATATTTTTATTAACTTTAATTTTTTATAATTTTTATGTATTTCAGAGTGAAATGCCATTGTTATTGGCCTTCATTGTCCGAAACGTTAGAATTTGGCCCCTTGCAAGTGACTTGTTTGAAAGAAAACGAAACTCCGGGCTTTGCATTCAGAGAGTTCAAATTGGTGCACACACAAAACACAGAAGAAAAAAGACACATCACACACATGCAATATTTAGCCTGGCCAGATCATGGCGTTCCAGATGACTCTTCAGAATTTTTGAACTTTGTTGTCAAAGTTCGAGAAGCGAGAACAGGTGAGTGTTTGAGGAAACTTTGGGACATTTTGTAATTGGTTTTAGTTCGTGGATAAATAACATTGAGTTTAATTAATAATTAAATAATTAATTAATAATTATAATTAATTTAATTAATAATGTTCGTGGATAAATAACATTGAGTTTAATTAATAATGTCCCGCAGGAATGGTCGAACCAACGGTTGTGCACTGCTCAGCTGGTATTGGCAGAACCGGAGTCCTTATCCTAATGGAAACGGCACAGTGCTTGATAGAGGCAAATGAACCCGTATATCCGCTGGACATTGTCAGGTCCATGAGAGATCAACGAGCTATGATGATTCAAACATCTGTAAGTATTGTTTTTCACTGAGAAAAATTCAGTTGGTTTTATGTGAATACAATTAGGTGAAACAAGGAAAGATAAAAAATAATTGTCAATTTGACAAAATTTTAATCTTAGCATTGGATATAATTGTATTTGAAAGAATGAAGTATGACAACTTATTTATAGAAGAAAATTAAAACCCAACAAGAGTTACTGAAGAGAATCAAAAGAATAATAAGGTTAATACATTAATACCATCAAAAAAGATCCAAAAATGTTTGAATTAGGAATTGGTTGTGTTAACTAGCTGGTTAAGAACTTCAATTTGATTTCATTGATTTTATAGAGAGACGAAAGAATGTAATATTCAACATTGCAGAATTGTGACATTTGTCCTTAATCTGAAAATGTAAAGTTAAAGAATTGCCTTTCATTAATATTTATTTGAAATAAATGCCACAACAAACTATGTTAAACACTTGAAATTTAAAGATGAAACTTAAGGAAATTGAACCAATCACTCCATAACGAAAATGTATAATTTCTACTTCAATTTTTGGATTGGTTACAGAACTAACTTGTATATAAAGAGTTCCTCGATGCTATATGTATTACAACACAAGGCGAGCAGCTAAAAGTATTCAACACGGAGCTTATATAACAGAAATAAATTATGATTTACTAATTATATTACTTTACTATCATCCCAATATGGAACTCAAGGAAACCCCATTGAACTACTTACCAGAAGTTAGAATTATTATAAAGATAGATTTTAATACAAAAATCAGAAACGTAGCCAATTTATTAATATATGATCCTTCACATTCTATACTATTATTAGGTTTTAATTTGACTTTATAAATAACTTGTCAAATTTCACCCTATCAAATACAAGTATATCAAGACTAATTTATCTTTCAAAATTCTGTTATTTTATTGTTCTATGTTTCGCAAAATAAAAAACATTTTCAATTGCGATTTTATTTTGGAGAAGTTTTTGCTGAATTGAAATAAAAGTTACTAATTGCCCAGTTTCTTCTTTTGGGAAACCAATGGAGCGCAGATACCCAGCCAGTTTAAGAAGTCCAAAAAAAAATATTGCATAGATTTGCCTCTGCTGGGATAAATTATGCCAGGAAAGAATTAAATATTCTGTAGAATGTATATTTAGTTAGCAGTGGGTGGAGAATGGTAACGTTGAGATGTCCAGTCTATGCTGAGGTCTGGTTAGTGTTGGCATAAATGAAAAATTATCACTCTGTAAATATTTTTCTAAATCTTTGATTTATTCAAATAAACCTGTTTTATGGGGCTTAAGCACGTATATTTATTTGCAAAGTAGATAAAACATTATTGTCGAGCAAGTTACTATTCCATAATAATCGTTGTGGAATATATCCTTTCACATTCAACAAATTGTTAAAGTTTATTTTATTGATCAAATCACTTCAACGTTGACAGGTAGATGCTTTATAACAGTACCAATAACCTCTTCTCCACAAATTGTTTTGTACATTTTTTTAAGAGTTTTTGTTTTTAGTTTTGGTACCTTGAATAATTTTATCAAATCTCACATTCATTAAAAGTTCGGTCAAAATAAATTTTTTTTTCTTCATGTTATGGGTTTCATTTATGAAAACATTGTTTGGAAGGAAGTGTACATAAGAATCTATACAGTGAAGTTTCATTAACAAATGTTCTCTCACGTTGTAACACCCTTTTTGATTGACAATTCTTATATGGAGACAGACATTGTTTGATAGTTTTTTTATTTACTGAATGGTCACGAGGCATTCTACAACAAAGTTTGTTTAATAATAATTCATATGTTACAAATTGCATTTCGAACGAGCTTCTGTGTGAGTCGTCATACGTCTAGTCTAGTAGTTAAATTTGCTTCTTTTTTTAAATTGCAATTTATAACCATTTCATTTTGTTTTTCAGAGTCAATATAGATTTGTTTGTGAAGCTATTCACAGAGTGTATAATGAAGGTCTAGTGAAACCGTTGCCTGAATACCACCAGAGATGAGAGCGTGCAAATACTAATCCTATTCAACCATCACCACCGTTGCCTCTTCCCCAAAGTCTTCCACCTCTGCAAGGATACGAAACGGAAGATTCCGCAAAGTCCTCCGCAGAAACGCCGGACACGATTGTGGAATCGAGGGTCGACTCATGTTCGAGTATGTTCGCTCGTGCCAAAGACAGTTGCCGGATATCGTGATGCCGCTGAAATGGAATGGCCAAAGCCATTGTGAGAGGGACGGATTATTTGTGTTTTGTCGTAACAAAATTTTAAATGGAACGATGGTTATACTTGACTGATTTATAGCCATGCATACTAACCTTAATGACAATGCAATCATTTTTGATGAAATATTTTATTATGCAACCGACAACTGTGAAGTGATTCGGTTCGTTGGAATGTTTTAAAGTTTTTTTTTCCTTAGAAACCTTCTCGGGAGATGCAAATGAACTGCAATTCTCTCGTTAGACGTTTGTTAGTTATGAAATTTCCCCAAAATAAAAACGTTTTGTTATTGATATCATTTTAACAAATTTGCTTTAAATTTTATTTATTATCTTTGAACCTTAGTAAGTTTTTATTACTAAATATTTTAATTTATACGATGTATTTTAAGGACTAAAATGAAATAAAAAACAAAAATAAATGCTCAATATGTAGTTCAGGAGTTTGTTTTCATCAAAATATATTCAATGTTTGGTCTAAACTGAAAGTTTGTGATTGGTGGATGAACATCAACATAATAGTTTTCATGCTTAGCAGACCACAATAAAATACTTGATTTATGTCATTTTCAATGTCAAACATCCAATCATGATGAAGCTTAAGAATGTGCCAGCATTTAAACAACCTAATTTTTATAATTTCAAAATTTGAATAAGAATCTTCCTTTCCATTCTAATTTGCTTCTGAAATGTTATATAAATAGATTCAGTACACAAAATAAATTATTTTAATTTCGTCTTAAAAATAAATTTTTTAAAACAGACTAAAAAGGAAATCTTATTTTTGTTTGATGAAAAATGTATTTTACTAAATGTATATTATAATTTATGAATAATATGTAAACAGATGAAACACAATCTTTTTTTTAAAATATAGATGATTTTAAATGTACTTTTCTTAAATATGTAAATACATAAAGAAATCTATTTATTGTAATTTTATAAAACATTTCAAGTGTTTGTGATTAGAATTTAAATCATTTTTGTCTGTGCCTGACTGTCATGAATATTAAGTTATGGTTTCAATTAAGGTTTTGCAAGCCCCTGTTTATTACTTAATGTTTTTTTTTCAAAATAATCTTTACTAAGCTAACCTATTTTGGTGAAGCATTTAAAATAATTAAATTTATATTAATCAGTTTCAAACTAGAAAGACAAAGTTTGTTCGAATTGATTATTATTCAGCATAAATTAAACCAAGAAGCAACAACTTTTTGATTTTCAAATAAATTATAGTTGACAAATCTATGAAAACTAAACTGGTTCAAAAGGTGCTTGCATTAAAGATGATGTGTACCATTATGATAAACTCAGGGTTGTGTTTCTTTAACAAAAATAGTCTTTTTTTAGTGTTTGTAAATAAAATTTGTAGTTTTTCATGTAATAGATTTTTAATATTTAGTCATTAGATTAATATAAAATAAAAGTATTTTAATAACGTTTTAGCATATTTATACTTATATGAAGTTTGAGTTGTCAATAAAGTTTTTATAATGATTATTTATTTTGAAAAATATCTTATTAAAAGCATTGCAATATAATTCATAATGATTTGACCAATCATTTAACTCCTTATTTACTAGAACATTTTACAGAAAGTTTAATGAATATTGAAAATTTGAGCAAAATACTTTTAGTTATTATTTTACAAAATAATTTTGATATATTGTCAATAATTTTCTTCTTTTATTTTTTAAAATGTTCATAATTTTTTTAAATGTTAAAATCTACAAAAACTACATTCGTGTTATATTTATTAACTTTGTTGTATTTGATGTGTTTCATGATACAATATTGGTGTGATACTTCATCATAGATGATTTTAATTAAATCATAGTCAATGGAATATTTTGTTTTATAACTTAAATCAAATATACTCTAAAAGTTATTTTTTAAACATGTCAACAATGATAAAATGGAATCATTTCTCCATTACCTGGAATATTTTTATATATAAGAATACTAGTTTTTATAAAAGTACTTGGATACTACTACTGATTTTGATGTTAACTGTAAATAAAATATTTGACTGTTCTGAATGATGTTTTACTGTAAATAAACCTATCTAATTATGTTCTTCATACATTAAGATAAAGTGAAATAAACACAGAGAATGTTTTAAAAGATAAATTAATCATTGAGCATGTTCTTAAGAAATTTTTATTATCGCTTCTGGCTTTTCTTTTCTGAAAAAAAGACTGTAAATGTCTATTAATTTCTCAGCGCCAGACATTGGCCCGTTTATTTATATAATCAATCAATCTATCTCGATTAATTTCTTACCTGTTAAGAAAAGGTAAAGAAAAAGTAAAGGGCACATTTGTTGAGGAAATGTCTGGAGGTATTTATGAATGTGATGCAAGGTCGAGAACTTAGGGGTCGTTCAGCAGTATCGGTTAACATTTACTAGTAGAAAAATGTTATGTTTAAAGTAAGATTGATCAATATTCTTTTGTAAATGAAAATAAATGACAATGATAGTAAATATCAATATGAAGGATGTCAGTCAACGGCCTTGGCCACGTTGAAACACCGCTTCCCGTATGATCAGCGAAGTTAAGCAACGTTGGGTCTGG
>JARUHE010353530.1:0-18017 GCA_031471125.1 Archaeomysis grebnitzkii
TTATTATTATTATTATTATTATTATTATTATTAGTATTATTATTATTATTATTATTATTATTATTATTATTAATATTTATTACTTTTTTATTATTATTATACAATTAACAATTGTTATTATTATTATTGTTATTGTTGTTTCTTATTATTTTTATTATTATTATTGTAAAGTTAACAACTATTGTTATTGTTATTATTATTTTTTATTATTATTATTATTATTATTATTTTTATACAGCTCACAATTATTATTATTATTATTGTTATTATTGTATTTTAATGTTATTTTTATTATAATTATACCGTTAATAATTATTATTATTGTTATTGTTATTTGTTATTATTCTTATCATTATTATACATTTAATAACTAGTATTAATGTTTATTATTGTTATTATAAAGTTAACATTTAGTATTGTTATCATTATTATTATAAAGTTAACAATTAACAATCATAACTAGTTCATATAGATCAAACCTTAATAACCAGGGAACCGCTGAGTATGAGTCTGACTCGCTAGCACTAGCACCACAAGAGCATATAAGCATCAGCCATTGCAAAGATATTTAAGTTAAGCAATAGCCAATGCCCGCTGGATTTTGGCGAAAAGATTAAGCCAACACGCCTGACCATATATGGGGATCTCCGTCCTCCTAACTTTTTATTTCCCATATATGTAACGGCAATAGCACAAGTGAGGTAAGCTGAATGTTAATTGAATGTGGCTTACCTCATTTATGTAATTGTCGATCCATATAATTTTGAGTTATAGGTCAGAAGCACATAACAGTTAAGGTCATTCGTCCTCAACAGTGTATACCAGTAATTATAATTAAATACATTTTCAGATGGTTGCGAAATTATTTATTTTAAATAAACAAACAAACAAACAAATAAATGAATGACAGTTTATGAATAAACAAATAAATAAATTTAAATTCATAAGAAAAACAATTAAGATTCATAAATGTATAAATATAAATAAATAAAAAGTGTAAAATAATAATAAATATGAATAAATGAAAAGTATAATTAAATATAAAGTATAAATAATAGGTGTGCTTCGGCACTTTAGCTTCGGCTGAAGCCGAATCCAGGGGCATTTTTTGCCGAAGCTTTGGCTTCGGCAGATTATTTTAAACTCTGCTTTAAATACTACTGTGGTATTTATAATTAATTCTATAGTTTTTTTTATCATTCTTAAATCTTATTTGTAACTTGAATGTTATATATATCAGCTTTTAAATTAATAATTGTATGAGTTATATTAAGATTGTAGTGTTATAAAGTATTACAAAGGAAATCATAGCTGCTGTAGTAGGAAGGGTGAATCAAATTCAAAATTTTGTTCATAACTTTCTTCTTTTCAATTTTAAATCAATGTTTACTTGTAATGAAGTGAACTATTCATTTGAAACAATATTTACCTAGAAAATATTTTAAATAAACTCATATCTTTTAGGATGGTACTAACTTTTTATTTTTGGTTTCAAAAAAATGTTTAATTAAAATGAAATGAAGAATCACTCATTCTAAACATTTATTAAAAACATTTTTACAAAACTTAATATTTATTTAAATAAATATAATAACTTTTTAGGTTTTCACAAAATCAAAATTAGGCTCATAACTTTTTTTACTAATTTACCTTTACTAAGAAAATATATCACAAAATATTTTTTTAGCTTTTTCAAATTTTTGAAATCACCTTTGTATTTTTTATTTTACATGAATGTTTACTTAGAATTAAATGAAAAGCCACATATTCTTTTCAAAATAAACTTTTCAAAAAACTTACATGGTTAACCAAAATTAAAATTTATGTTATAATTATTTTTCATTTTAAAGGAATGAAGAAATACTTTCATTAAACACACAATTTTTGTCGAGAGTTGTATAGCGAAGCTCTACATACATTTTACTTTTTATTCGTCTGCGTCTGTGACTTAAACTTTTGTGATAAAACATAATCTTAGGCAATCAATTAATTATTTTTATTTTATATTGATATGCTATCACAATATACTTAAATAGGAAGATTGTTTACTAAATAACAAGTTTAATTAGAACAATATTTATTGATTTATTGTTTTCCTTAAGACCATTTTGTACTTATTTTCATGTAGTGTAAACTTTTGTAATAAAACACAATTTCAGGCTACCAGTTAATTATTTTTATTTTATGATGAAATGTCATCATAATATACTTTATTCGGAAGATTTGTCATTTATTAACCAGTTTACTTACAACAATATTTATTGATTTATTGATATTTTTATGACAATTTTTATGTTAAGAATTTGTGTTTAGCAAACCTATTTTGAGATAAATGTTTTAATGGTCTATTGTAATGAGGAACATGTTTAACTGAAGCTTAGGTATCAATAGTTCTACAAATTTGACTCAATACAAAATTCTTAAAGTGTTCATTATATTTTTTCATGAAATTGGCCTTTTTTTCAACATAGCTTTATTTTGATTGAAAGTTCTGATTGTGGAGATAAAAAACATCGCTTATAAATATTTGTTCATACTTTGTTTTTATTTATGCATCAATGGATTGGAAATGAAGTACACATGAATAGTTTCTAAAGTTAATTTTTGATATAATGATGTTTTCTTAAGAAACAATATTTTTGATCATTTTTCTAAGTCACGAGAAATTTAAACTGTTCATGTTCTTGGATTACTAGATATGAATATTAATTGCTTTGCACATAAGTCCAAGCAATACTGTACAAAGAAAAACTGTTAGTAATATTTTGGTTTCTTCCACTTTTTATTGAGCGTTCCATTAGGTAAAAGCTCTATATAGGTTTTATTTTTCCGGCATCGTTTTCGTTGTTGTTGTCTGTACCTGAAAATCAATTAGTGTTAAACATTTTTATTTCAAGAGTTACAGAGAACTTCCATAAACAAAAGTTGTTTGTCTTAACTTTCCAGCCAATATTGCCATAAAAAATATTTTTCAAAAAATAACATTTTACCGAATTATAACCAAAAAAATTCTAACTTTTTAACTCTAAAAAAAATTTGAGCAAAAGTTTTATGCTTTTGTTTGAAAAGATACAAAAAATTTATTGACAAAAAGTTGCTTACTATGACCATCCAATCAAAATTATTAGGAGTAATTTTTTTCAAAAACCTATTTTTAAAAAGTTATAGCCAAAAATAGAATTTTTTAAATCCTAAAGTTTTTGAGCAAAAGTTTAAAGTTTTTTATTTGATTGAAGAGTTACAGACAATTTTATTGAACAAAAGTTGTTTATAATGACCATCTAACCAATATTACCAGGAATCATTTTTTTCATAAAATAAATATTTATTGAATTATAGCCAACAAATAGAATCTATGGCTAGTTTTACAGATTTTTATATATATAATAATGTTTTTAGCAGATACATAATGTGCTATTTGATGAGTTATGTTGATTGTTAAAGGAGTTTTTGTTAATGTTATGTTTACCAACTTGTATTTTTTAGTAGACTAAACACTTTATTTTAGAGCTATGATCATATCATATATGACAGATGGTAATAATGTTTCTTGAATAAATGTTTTCTAAAACTTATGTTTATTAAAATTATTGCATTGTTATGACGTTTATCAACTAATTTTTTTCAGAAGTAGCCTCAATATTCAATAGAACAATTATCATTTAATATATATGTAATATATATGCATTCAATTTCATTAATAAAAAATAAGTTACCTTCCTTCTTCATTTACTTGTATTTATAAATCTGAAGGTTATACCATTTTATTTCTGCCTAAATATACTTTTTATTACAAAATTGTAACTGAATTACATAGTAAACTAAATGTATATATATCTATATATATATATATATTTTGTTATAAAGCATAATTCTAAAAATAAGTTCAACTCTATTTTTCAGAATGTGACGAGTCTTTCTGCACCTCACATTGATTCCTATAATTTCTTTCTTGGAGAAGGCATATTTAGAAGCTTATGTTCTCTACCGCCTGTGGAGTTTGCACTTGATAATGGAGATAGAATTTCAATCAGTGTTATCGTAAGTGATTTTTTTATATTTTATATTATTGTTTCATATAATGTAAGCCTATGAAAAATAATAATTTTGTCAATGTTTTTTTTGTAGAACTTATTTACCAAACAGTAATTTGGAAATTTATTTAACACAAATGTAATTTTTAAATAATTTGAAAAAATTATAATTTAATATTAATTTGCTAAATATAAATTAAGAATTCCATGTGCTAACATATTATGCTGTGAAAAAACAGCTTTAATAAGTGACTTCTGATTGGTGTTGTACTTTTAGCCAATTTTTTCAAAATAATAAAAAAAATTAGTTAACCGAAAAGTTTGCTTAAATGAAAATAAAGAACACAACATTCTACACTGATGTCACTAAAGATCTATTTTTGTGAAATCAGTGTTTACTTAATAAAACATACATTTTATAAGGAAGTTCACCAAAATTTTTATTTGAATGTTTAGAGAAAAATGTATTTAAAAAATTTGAGAGAACTGGAGATTCTAAGGTAGAAAGCCAAAGGACTTTTTGAAAAACATTATACTTTTTAAATAATAGACTTTTTAGCAGTTTTTAGACATGGTTAATTAATCTTTTCATTTGAAGGTTAGAGAGAATTTTATTGGAAACAGATGAAAGAAAAGTCTTAATGTATCAATATGTAGAATCATATTCAACAATTATGCAAGCTTAGAAACACAATCAGCCTTTAATGTGTGGCATTTACTCATGCTTGTTTATTTTAACTAATTTAAAAAAAATTGTTAAATATAAATTAAGAATTCCTTATGTTAACTTGTTTATGACAAGGGCTGCAAAAATAGTTAACTTCCACACTGTAGGTCTACAAATCACTTCTTAACACTTCTATTGGTATGGAAACAGAATGGTTATCCACTCTACAGATAATTGATGGTGTAAAATAAAACTCAAAGGTAGTTGTCTTCCAATTTAAGATTAAGATATCAAACAAGGTTTTTTAGTTTTAATAGTTTTTGGGATATTTATTAGTTGATTAGGCATTAATTAGGCAATTGGTTTAATGGTTTTTAACTAGTAATCATTTTTTGAGAGGAAGCTGTAAAGATCAATGTTTTTTGCTTTACAAGAAAAATATTTGGTTCCTTAGAGTATCCATCTTACAGATAACAAATCCCAAACATTGAATTGTTATTACCACTCTTTTTTTCTTGGCTGCCTTCCTTATCTGAAAAAACATTCAAGTTTTTATTTTCATGAGTTAGAACAAGCTTGTTTGACAAATATTGTTTATTAGGACCTTACAATTGTTGCTACAAGTATTTTCATTCATAGACATTTATGTTGAGTTCTTGCCACGTCAACTATATTTTCTTTTATAAACAGCTTGTTTGACCCATGATTACTTTAGATTAGATTTTAACTTTTTTCTCCAAATTATTTTTATATTTATTATTTTCCATTTCAGCCACAGAGTTTTAAAATTGGCAAGCCTAGAATATCTTCCAATTCTGTGGGAGCAATTGACATAAATTTGTTTCCCAAAGAATGCGTTGAAGCTGGAAAATCATACACTGCCCCAGCAGAAATAGGAATATGTTGGTCTTTAAACTCAAAGGTTATGAGCAATATTGTACAATATTTTGCTGATATTCCTATTATGATTAAGGTAAGTTTTTCACATATCTAAATAAACATTTATTTTTGAAAATGTTGAAAACATTTTGAAAATTATTTAAAAATTTTGATCTGAAGCTATAAAGTGCACCAAGTTCATTCAGTTAACCACTGTGTTATGTTGAAAATTCCCTTTTTGGCTGTACTGCAAGTCAAGCCAGTACTTGGATGGAACACCAGATGATCATATCCAGGCTTTGTAGATTGGTGGTTTTAAATTTAAAATAATTCATGAAATTAAATGTTGATGATGTGTCGTGATCTCCACAGTTATAGTTCTTTTAACAAAGAGCAAACCATTAAGGTTAGCGAAAGTTTGATTAATTTTAAAGTGATTTTGTGTAAGTTTTTTCATATTGTTTTCAGAGTAAAAACTGCAACCTTGATGGCCTATCTCCTGCAGAGCTTGTTAAACATGGAGAATTAGTCAACGAAACTGGTGGATACTTCATTGTGAATGGTGCTTGCAGATTGCTAAGGTAATTTATATATGAAGGTTCTCGTCTTGGCTTTCTTCCATAGCTGCTCATAAAAACCTGACAAATATCGGAACTTCCAGTTTTTGAGGTGACACAACTATTAAATAATTTAATTCCATTAGGTTACTTGTCGCAAATAGAAGAAATTACCCGCTGGCGATTGTAAGAGACAATTGGAAACATCGGGACACACATTTCTCAGAGAAAGGTATCATGGTCAGATCGGTTGCACCAGATCAGGTAAGAGTTACTATGTACAAGATGATAGTATTAAAATCAATATATTTTTTTCTGTCTAATAAATTGTCATAAAAAATAGAATATATTAAAGTTATTGTTGGAAAAAAATTACATCATCTTTATCATATGTAGTACATTGTGCAGTTAAGCATTAAGTAATATAATTTTACTCGTTCCTCATAAAAATCCTTACATATAATACCTTCGATGAATGGTAACCTCTAAACACCTAAATCACCTGTCACTTTCTAAACAATGCAGTCTCCACCCAGACATTAAAAGGTACCACTGCCAAACCATATCCTTCCACCCCATTCATCCTGTCAAATCATCATTCACAATAATAAAACAAAGAATATAATCACATACAGGCAACATGACAGTTATACAACAACCACCAAAAATAGATCCATCTACACTCAAGTATGCATAACCAGACTCAGATGTGAACACCACTGACACCTGAACATATACCATCAAGAACACTGTTGAATAGGTTAAATTCACAGAACACTTCAATATCTTACCATTCTCCGTTGTTTACTTAATCTGCAGAGCTTTTTCCCTAAAATTCAGAAAATCATAATTATTTGTTAAACCACAATGCGATGTTTTTAATGTCAAAAAATACAGTTTTTATCAGACATCATACATTGGTGATTATGGTGCTCTGATGTTTATATGTCTATAGCTAAGTAAAACTTGAAGAGAAAATAGTTTCTTTAAGTACTAGAAACAAAGATTTTCAAAAATGTATTCTAGTTAAGTTTTCTTATTAAAATTAACGATTTTGTATAGACACAAGAAAAATGAGAAAAAAGTTTTGTTATTAAATTTTCTAACAATATATGTATATATTCTTCTTGCATTATTACTTTAATTTAAATTTACAGACCACTGTTTTAAATATTCTGCATTACTTGAACACTGGAGAGGCAAAACTGGAGTTTCGGTTGGGTAAGGAATATTATTTCATCCCATTGGTCACGTGTTTGAAGGCTTTGAAGAACAACCAAAACAAAGACATTTACAATGATCTAATCAAAGGCATGGAAGACAATCATTATTTCTCAGAGTAAGTGCAAATATTCTTTTATTTTTGGCAAAATGAAAATGCTTTTTGGTCCCACTTTAATTTTGGAAGCTGTCAGAAGTATTTTAGTTCTTGGATGATCAGATGGAACATTGAATTTAATGCAAATCGAGCATTTTGTAAGATATTGATGAGTCAAACTCCCTCCTTGATTATTTTAATATTGCAATATTAAAGTTTTTTCCGAAAGGCTTTGAGGTTTTTTATTTATTTCAAAATGAGCAGAATTATAATACAACTTGTTAATTGGCATATATAAGATTTCCGTTCACCATTACGACAAATTAAAGTGAATATTTGTAACTTGTAACTTTGCTGGCAGAAATATGAAGTAACTTTTCAAACATTCAAAGGTTGTTTCTTAATCTTTTTGAACAAACTTTTATTATGTTGTATTAGAACATAGTTGTTCCCTTTAACTCCTCTAATTCTTCATCTTATTCCTGTATGTTTATATTAGGGTTTTCTTGAAGGAATGTCTTAGTTGTTTTTTGTACTGTTGGTAAAACTTTTTATTGTTGTATACACATTGCAAAAAAGTTGACGGCTATCCTCAATTTAGATTCATTTAATTCAGCAGTTTTTGCTGATGCCAAAATAATATTTTTATCCAAATTTTGATATTTTTCCATCATAATCATGTTTTTTTTATTAGGAAAGTGAACAACATGTTACGGACTGGCTTAGATGAAGGTCTTCATAATCAGAAAATGTGCCAACAACACATCGGTAAATCATTCCGGCACAAAGTAGGCCAACTTGTTCCAGCTTGGTACAGTGATGAAAAAGTTTACACTTATCTTATCAAGTAAGTATTTTTATGTGAAATTTTATTTCTAATTTGAACCTAATGGGTCAGACTATCAGTACAGTACGCATTCACAATTTAAGAATTTTAATTTTGTTGGGAAAGTGTATGGTAAGTATGGTTAAATGTTTTTTAAACAATTGAATATATTTTTAATGAACCAAAGTTGTTTAAAATGACTTTCCAATTAATAATTCCAAGAGTACTTTTTTTAAATTTTGCATTTTTGCCAAAAATTGTAATTTATTTCATGAACTTGATCCACTTGTGGTTAGTTACATTAAAAAATATATTCTTTTTAATATGGAATGTACATCTTATTATTGTTCAAACATTAACTTTATTATGTTTGGTTATTTTAAGTAAGAAAATTTTTTAAACACATATTTTTACAGTCACTATGTCCTTATACATCTACCTGACGAGGATGACAAATACAACTTTTTGTGTTTGATGGCTAGAAAATTATACCTGTTTGTCGATAACAAAGTGTCAACCGAATCCATAGACTGTGTGAGTATGCATGAAGTACATCTTGGAGGACATACAATGTTACAACTTGTTAAAGAAAAAATTGAAGATTTCCTTATATCAATGAAAATCCAAACTTGGATGAAGGCAAGATCCACCGGAGAAATGTACCACCCGACTAATGGTTCGTATTTTAAATTTAAAGTTCTATACCATTTTATATTCATCTATGACTGACATTTTCAGTAATGTATATATTGCACTCAAAAACAAAATATGTGAATAGAATATGAGTTTGAACTTTCAAAGAATAAATCTAAGATAGGTTTATACAATTTTCTTTAGCTCTAGTGATTAGATTTTGAGCTTTGTTATAATTTTTCTATCGAGCACATTTTGTACAATAAATATTAGTACATACCCAGGGCTCGATCCTTGAATCTTTTGTGTATATTTCTGATGACGTTATTCTACTTACTTTTAATCCATCTCTACTTGTGTTGTCCTTGGGAAAATGTGGAGAATTGGAAAAGAATCCACTTATGCTTTGCTTAGAATTGTAAAAAAAAGTCCTTCACAAACAATTTAATAATTGTTTTTATGTAAACAAGTAATATAGTGATTACATTTGTTAGTTAATCTTGCTTACTTATAATTTTTAAGTCTGGTTAAAAAAATTTCTTTCAGACGATATGAAGAGGTTTGCCAAACAGGCCAAAAAACCAGGCGACGTTTTTATATCATTTCTGGCGACAGGTGCTCTCAAATCTAGAACTGGATGTGGCATAGGACAAATAACTGGTGAGTAGTTTTCCTAAGATTCACAACAATGTTTAATATATTATTGAGGGGTTAGACGAACAGCATTTCTTGCTTTATGACTAGCATATGTTAAATTGGCCTGGCTCATGAAAAAGGTACTGCAAGAAAAAATGGCCAGAATTTAAGAAGCACAAGTATGTTTTATCATTCATAACTTCATTATTAATCGTCAGTTTTTATAAAACAAAAAATCTTCAATGCATTGAATATTAAGTTTTAAATATCAAACCAAAATCATTTTGCTTCACACATAGCTGAGTAAAATCATATACGCCCGCATCAACTTCAACCAGTGGCGATTTCAGCCTACTCTACCCTAGCCTACTAACAAATGTTTTTTTTTCGTTTAAAAATAATATTACAAAGTTTTATTGAATTAACATTTGCTTCTGAAATTAAATAAATATTTGTATTATTTATAAATATGTCAAACAGGGAATATTAATGCATCTATTCACAGTTTATTGGATTTATAAATTTCAATGAGGTATTAATTAATTGATTTTTTAAGCTTTAGTTATAACATATTGATAATGTTAATTCCGCAGGTTTGACTGTCGTGGTGGACCACCTGAACAGAATGCGAGACCTCTCCCACTTTCGCGCCATACACAGAGGATCCTATTTCTTGGAAATGAGAGGCATTGGACCCAGAAGGTTGACCGGCGAAGCTTGGGGTGTGTAGCGTGAATTGCTTCCCTTTTTAAATGCTTTCGCTTTTTAGGAGAGACGTAACTTCAGAAGGCACTGCTCTACAAGTTACTCATCACATGTTTGTTACTGATTTTCAACATTTGTTTTTTCAGAGCAGACTTAATATTTTAATTTTATTCTAGAGCAATAATCATTTAACATAAATGAAAGATATATTCATTGTGAACAAAAATTCTTGAATATTTGTTTTTCTAAAACTTGAGTTTATTAAGATAATTACGTGATTATGTGTATACCATGTTGTATTTTTTTCAAAAGTAGACAAAACACTTGTTTGTTTCTTAATTTAAAGCAATGATAATTTTTTTTAAAAAAATGTGATTATAATGAAATAACAGTTTTTTATGGTGTTTATGGATTTGTTGATTTCAGAGCAATGATTGTTAGATGCCTCTGATATAAACCTTTAAGATTTGGTTGATGTTTTTATTTTGTTATTTTATACCTATAATATAAACATCTAATTTGTTTTTATTTTTTGGTTTGACTTATGTACCATCGGTGGCACAAGTATCTGACATTTTTCAAATAGAAAAATAAGAATAATGAAGTTATAAATTCTTATTTTGTGTTCTACATTTCATACTGTAGAAATATACCATTGATTTTCACAGTATGGAATTTACAACAACAAAATAATAATTAATAACTTCATATTCTCATTTTTCGATTTGAAAAATATCAGATGCTGGTGCCACCACGCGATGGTACCAAGAGATTTGAAATGAAGCATGTATAAAAAGTCTGTAAAATGTTTTCCCATTCCTTAGTGTTACTTTTGATTGAGTTTTTTTTTGTATATTACTGAATGGTCACGAGACATTTGGTTACTAGTTCTACGTGAAAAGTAATGCACAACTTTTGTATTCTATGCACATTGCAAAAACTGAAGAATTGGGGTCGATTGAGCAGTATATACTTTAAAGTTCTTCCTTATTATACATTTGAGATGGTTTTGATACAATCAATTTCTCATTTTCTTTTCATATGTTTATACAGCATTAGTTACTGTCGCAAACCGTTTTATTGTTATAGTGGTTCCATATTCTTCATGAGAGTGTAGTCATAATAAATGAAACCGTGAGGTAATGTCTCACCTAGGAGGCAACATTGATGGAATTATATTTATGCTGCTCTGACTATTAAGACCTTTTGTGCGACTCTCAAGACCATGATCATTGTTCATAATTTATTCCCTAATATTTCTTATCTATATTCATAATAAGCAGGTCTTATGAAGTTTAAATTTAAGTCGCACCACTGTTTCTTCAATAGTTTGTACTGTATAAGTTTTTCCTATGGTAATAACAATATACAATATTGAAGAAATTACATTAATGTTCCATGTAATCTGATGGTTATTAGGGTATCCATCATACGGATACCCGATTACAATCGACATGCGTTGATCAGTCCGTCGTCTGCGGCATCAGCGTCTCACGTTCACAATTAGGTGAAGGTAAATGTTAAAGTTTTTTATTTATGATTTCACAGTTTTTTTAATGAACAAAGTTTATAGATAATGATCTGAATACTAACTTGCTTAAATAAAAAAATTATATTTTCTTTAAAAAAATTACGTTTTATAGCTCCAATTAACTTAGAAAATCTTTTTTTATAAGTGGTGAAGGTAAATGTTAGTTTTCAATTTTTGATTTCACAGTTTTTTTTTAATGAACGAAGTTTATAGATAATAAGCTGAATAAAAAAAAATCTACATATTATATTTTCTTTGAAAAATGATTTTTTATCGGTCAAATTAACTTGGAAAATATTTCACTGTTTTTATAAGAGGTGAAGGTAAATGTTGAAGTTTTTAATTTTTGATTTTACAGCTTTCTTATTGAAAAAAGTTTATAGAAAATGAGCTGAATGATAACTTTGCTTAAATAAAAAAAAATCTATGTATTATATTTTCTTTAAAAAATTACGTTTTATAGCTCAAATTAACTTGGAAAATATTTCACTATTTTTTTATAAGGGATGAAGGTAAATGTTGATTTTTCTTATATATATATATATATATATATATTACTTTTTTTTTTCTTGATTTCTATAGATTTTTCCCATAAAAATAATGGTTTTAATGAGCGTAAAAATATTTTATAAGAGGTGAAGACAAATGTTAGTTTTTTTTTTCACTTCACAGGTTTTTTAATATGTAAGTTCAATTAATCTGTAATCTAGGTTTTTGTCTTTTATTGAAACCATTCGTTACTTCTGGTTAATGGATGCCCTATTACATCCAAATTTTGTTTTTACAGGTTTCATCTGTCCTGTGCACACTCCTGATGGGGCTCCATGTGGTCTCCTCAACCATTTGGCGAAGCACTGCACTGTTATCAACGACACAAATGTGAAGAGGAATGAGTTGTGTGATAAGCTGTTCCTTCTAGGCATGAATCCACTCACTTCTTTCCCAGTTGTACCCCTGAGGGATTGCTATGAACTAGTGCTTGATGGTGCTTTGCTAGGATACGTTCCGAAAGTGGAAGCATTACAATACACTATGAAACTTAGAGCTCTGAAAATAAAGGGAGAAATCTTTCAATACACAGAAATTGTTTTGATACCAGAAAGGAAGTATGGCGGTCAGTATCCAGGGCTTTATCTGTTCACATCTCCATCGAGGATGATGAGACCTGTTATCAACCTAGCGGAAATGGCGCTTGAATACATTGGTACATTTGAGCAAAATTATCTCAACATATCCGTGACAAAAGAAGAAATTAATCCGAAAGTACATTCACATCTAGAAATGGAGAAAACTTCTTTGTTGAGCAACATTGGAAAACTGATTCCCTTTTCTGACTGTAATCCCAATCCTCGTAATATGTATCAGTGTCAAATGGGTAAACAAACAATGGGAACTCCTTTACACAACTGGCTTTCGCAAACAACCTCCAAGCTATACCGTTTACAGTATCCTCAAGTGCCATTAGTGAGAAATAAACATTATGATGAAATTCAAATGGAAGAATTTTGTATGGGATTCAATGCTGTTGTTGCCATAATTTCGTACACTGGCTATGATATGGAAGATGCAATGATTCTTAATAAGGGTTCCATGGAAAGAGGCTTAGCTCATGGACAAGTTTATAAATCTGAGTTTGTTGATCTAGGACAATTAGAAGGAAAAAATAAAAGAGGTACCACTGAAATCAGTCACACATTCAAGCGAAATCCAGCCGATCTGAAATTGGCAGAATTTCTAGATGATAATGGACTTCCCTTCCCTGGAACTATATTAAAAACAGGTGATCCATATTATTGTGTGTCCAATTTGAACAATAATACATATCAGGTTACTAAGTACAAAGGTGAAGAAACTTGTGTTGTTGACAAATATTCAATAATCAATTCAGGAACTGGAAATAAAGAATGCCAAAGAGCCAACATAACGATCAGAATAGCGCGATATCCTATCATTGGTGATAAATTTGCCAGTAGAAGTGGCCAGAAAGGTATTATGAGTCGACTTTATCCTCTAGAGGATCTTCCCTTCACTGAACGAGGAATCATCCCAGATATTATATTCAATCCTCATGGTATTCCCTCGCGTATGACAGCTGGTAAGTTGATAGAGTTAGTGGCTGGTAAATCAGCTGCTGAGTTTGGAAAATCCTTTGATTCTACACCATTTCAGTTCAATGATGAAAATCCTGCCGTTGATTATTTTGGTAAAATCCTTGAAAAGGGAGGGTTCAATTATTATGGAGAAGATGTAATGTACAGTGGAGTTGATGGTCGTATGTTAAAAGTGGAAATATTTATGGGCATCATATATTATCAAAGGCTAAGACATATGACAGCAGATAAATGGCAAGTGAGAGCATCCGGTCCAATTGATCCTATAACAAGACAACCAATCAAAGGCAGGAAAAAAGGAGGAGCGATTAGGTTTGGAGAAATGGAACGAGATTGTCTTATATCACATGGTGCAGTTTATACATTGAAAGATCGATTATATGATTGTTCCGATCCTAACACCCAAGATCTTTGTTATGAATGTGGAAGTGTGTTGTCAGCAGATATTCGTAAAAGAACTACTAAAGATGTGAAAGGAATAAAAATCCATGAAATGAAAGCAGAATGTAGTATTTGTGGCGTAAATGCAAAAATTGGTAAAGTAGAGGTTCCTTATGCATTTAAATACTTGGCTTCGGAACTTGCTAGTGTGGGAATTAATGTGAAAATAGGAATTGAGGATCCAGCAGATAAACTAGAAGTGAAAATAGAACCAAAAGTAGAAGTTAAAGAAGAAAAAGAAGATTAACATTTATTTACTTAATTTAAAAAATAATTGCCTTTAAAACAAACCTAAATATTACCAAAATTATAAGATGCGAATTTCCTTTCATAATTAATTTTTAATCAAATCCAAATACATCAAAAAATTGGTAAACTATCAAAATTCTAAATGATAAAAATATTTGTATGTAATCCCATTAATTTATGTTGATGTAATTTTGAAAATTTCTTGTAAATACAATTGTTATAATTTTTCAGTTATTGCTGTATTATTTAGAATTCCTATTTAACAATTATTTCATTTTAAATGGTCATCTATACAATTTATTCCGTCTCTAGTAATGTTGTTTCTTGTTTATGTGGTTACTAGACTATTGGCTGCAACGCCAGGCATTTTTTGCCTAAACTCAACAAACAAAACTTGAATTTAAATTGAGGAATTTTATATTTTGTTCCACACTGTGCATTTTGGGGATTCAAAACTGTCTTGTATTTGAAAAAGTCTATAATCTGGATGAATAGTCACAACTGGGTTATGCCTGGCCTTTATGTGGCTAGTAGTATTGACTCGCTTATCTGGTTAAAGAATAGTCTAGTCGTATAAAACTTTAAATTTAAACCTAAATGTGATTGCTAACTAGTAGTTGAAAGTTATACACTTGTAATCATATTTTACATAGTTTGTTGGTATAAACCGTATGTTATGGTATATATGTGAAATTTATCCTCCAGAAAAATTAATTTTTTCAAAAGAAAAGAAACTCTTCTCGTCACATACAAAACCATTACACAACCCATCACAGAATACACAAACACTATCTGGTCACCAGAAACATAAAAAAACTGCCATAAGAACAGCCACAAGCTGCACACTGGACACAAACACAACACCTCCATGATGAAACAAAGTTCCTCCCCATAAAAACACTTGCAACTACATGCTTCACAACTACGACAAACAGGCCCTCCATCCACTCGCACAACAACCAACACCTAGATACATGGAGCAAACAATATTCCACATTAATAACAATTACCTGACAAACATGGACACCATCCCAGAAAACACCTCGCATCGGACAATAAAACAACACAAGAAACTCGTACATACACGTACAGTAACAAACTACACAAACAACCGACAACCAAACAAAATCCTCAATATCCAAGCACCAGAGTCAAAAATTGGACCCAAAATGGTGGTTTCTGTTCTTTCAAAAATTTAAGGCATGTGATCCGACCCTGGACTTTGGATTTTTCATCCGCCAATCAGCGATAAGTCCTATGATGACAGCCAATCATGACCAATGTTGACATTTCATAAGTGCCGTTCATTCGATTAAATATAGATTGTCATTTGTTTTTCTTGTCGTCTGCATATTTTCGACCAATAGATCTGTCATTGTTTGTTGTTGTTCTGAAGTTGTCAAGGGGGGGCGGTTATGTTCTTTGAGAAATATTAGAAATTCCACTTTGTTGTGTACTCTCGGATCTGATCCGAAGGGTGAAATTTTTCAACGAATGCGGCTCAGGTATCAACGAAACAGAACAATACATCCAACACAACATGCAAAGAACACTGGTACAGCTCAGATAAAAAAATTCCCCCACGACTCCAAGAGTATCTATAAAAACTTGGGATTTCTTACGTTACAACCCTATAGTGTTTGCCGTTCAACTTGGATCGATCTATTGTAGATTAATTTGAATATCAGATTTTCTAATTTTAGTTGTAATCTGTATCCATGACCTGTTTAGTGTAGAGTGGACTGGTTGGATATTTTAATTTGTTTGTTTGGTTTGAAATAATCGCAATCTTCATTTCTCTAAATCAGTATTTCTTAACAGGTGGTTCCCGGAACCGCTCAGTGGTTCCTGGGACCACCTCATATGGTTCCTGGATTAAAGATGTCATATTTACAATCAAAAGGTAAAAAAACGTTTTAAATTATGTAAATGTGTTACACAGATCGCATACCATGTAAAACTGTGGCTAAATCTTTACAATAAAGATTTTTAAATATAAAAACAAGCCTTGAGATCCACTTTTCTTTGATACCCTAGTGGCGTTTTGAGAAACTATGACAGTCATTAGAAATGAAAATTTATCGATAAATAGAGTTATTGTAAGTATATTACACATACATTATTAGTTTATTATTAAAATACCATATTTTATGTTAATTTTTTTTTCAAATATGTCTTTTGAGTGTATTAAAAAAATAAATACTTTGGTGATTTTGTGTATGACAAATTTCTGTTAAACATTTTTAATGGGATATTGTGTTTGACCAGTGATTAACTTATTACTTTTGCGGTCATTAGGATAGCGATTAAAACTTATTGTTTTTAATCGCTCAGTAACTTTATTGAATATCCGTAAAGTGATATATGTAGAGATTTGTATATAAAATGAACGATATCACTTGAATTAAAACTTAATGTTAATCATTCGACATTTAGTGAAATGTGTTACATTACAATTTATTTAGAATAGTTACTCCTGGTGGTTCTCGAAAACATCCATTTTATATATACGGTTGTTCCCTCAGAAAACGGGGTTGAGAAACCCTGCTCTAAACCAAAGTTGAAATACAGTAAAATATGTTAACATATTATTGGTTTGGAGAAATAAAGCTTATTACAAATATTTTAAAACAAATAAGCAAGTCCACTACATACTAAACACGGGTTATGATGAAAACTACATGCAGAAAAAGCGCTGATATTCAGATCTATCCAGATTGAACAGCAAACACAACTAATGTTGTATTGCCCGATTAATCCCAACGAATTCATTAAGCTTATTAGAAAGATAAGCTAAAAAATGATTCGTCTTACCCTTCCCTACGAGATCACTGTGCTAAAAAACTTCATATATTACTTGTCATTTTCAAGTGTGACGTTAGGTGTAAGCTCTATATAGGTTTTATTTTTCCGTCGGTGTTGTCTTCGTCGTCGTCATCTACACCTCAAAATCAATTAGTGTAGAACAAATTTATTTTAAGAGTTACAGAAAACTTTCATAAACAAATGTTGTTTTGTCTAAACCTTCCAGCTATTTTTTTCATAAATAATTGCATATGCATACACATATGTATCTGCATCTTCATTCACTTGAATCACATGTTAATTAAAAACAAAAAGTTATTATATATTTTGGTTTATAAATTACAGTATGCACGTATGTTTCATAATATTTTGCATGATTAAGTATTTCAAACTATATTTAATCATACAAACAGTATTCATAAGGATTCTTACAAATCATGTATTTTGTTGAGATGCCTCTGCAAATCCTGTACCCAGGCCAAATTTTCACAAACAACTTAATTCTGTACGCAGCTCCACATACCTTAGTAAGGCAAGGTTTACCTTTACATACCCAGTGGGCAACCAACGTTGTTTCAACCATTGTTTGAGAGTTGAATTGAGGTTTGTCAAGCAACAAACCCAA
>JARUHE010353641.1:0-18017 GCA_031471125.1 Archaeomysis grebnitzkii
GTTTCTTAGTTGTACGCATACAATTATATATCATAATATATTGCTAAACATAATATTTTACTTATGTACATATCAAGTTATGTTAAAATACTGATGTGTTGTAAGTTCAAAAAATGCGTTGGTTTTTGAGATTTTGTTTAAATAATAAAAATGGAGTTTCCTTCTTTAAAATCGAATTCGTAACTCTTCAGTTTTTGTTGAAACAACTCGTCAAATTATTTAACTTGAGAATTCATGGTTATGAAGAAATTCAACTTGTCAGACTGCAGTTTTCCCATAAGTTGTAATGCATCAATCATATACAGTTTCCCTAAAAATGATAATGCATTTATCATGAAATTCCAATGCATTAATCATATGTAGTTCAATATTTGCAGAGTTGTTGTTTGAATTAAACAGTGAGAGTGTTTCCTAAGTTTTTCTTTTCTCTAAACCTTCAAAATGTTAATTAAATTATACTTTTCTAACGGGTTTATTTTTTATATGAATTAGCCAGACGAATTTTGTTTTAACATTCTAGTTCGTTTGAACTATTGGACTCCATTACAATTGAATCAAAAGCCTAGAAGCGGTTCCATGACTGTTAATTTGTGCACAACACACTACTGTTTACCTGGTTGTCTATTTTCAAATAAATATGAACTATTCTGTCATTGAAAAAACATGCAATGGAGATTATTTTCAATTAATTTGGCAATTCGAATGAACCACTGTAATGATTCATAACCGGGCCGTTCTTTTACAACCGGACTCGATCTAAAATGACAGTTTCTGTTCTTTTACAGAGAAACGGCCATTTTGGATCCAATCCGGTTGTAGAAGAACGGCCCTAATAATGACGTAAGATGCTTGAATTGAAAGTTTGATATAATTTTTCTTGATTTATAGACTTTTTTTTATATCTATAAAAATGTTTTGTTGATTATACTCGAATATTTGAATGCTCTACCATAGCTGTTTCTGCATAAGACTCATTATTCAGATTGACAATAGCACAAGTGAGGTAAACCATATTTAATTAACTACCTCACTTGTGTTATTGTTGATGTAAAAGAGGAATGTTATGCAAGCGTACCCAGGGAGGGGTACTATCTCATACACTATAACAATAGCACAAGTGAATGAATGTTAAATAAACGGGCCTATACCCGGCGCTATAGCACAAGTGATGTAACCCATATTCAATTAACAGAGCTAACTGTTAACTGCCTAAACCCATCTCACTATCATCTTTGGAGCACAAGTATTTTGTATTTTTTGGTGTAGACTATTTTGTTTGTACTGATTTAAAATTTAATTTACTTAAGCTAAGAAAATAATTTAAACATATTTTAAATTAAAGCTTTTCGACTAGAAACGTAAAACTAAACTCTAAACTATTCTTAGGTTTCCAGTGCCCAATAATTGAAACATCGCATGCAGTTTGAACTCCAATGATATGGGCTTTACCATTCAAAGTCGAATGTTTCCTATATAGGAAACTGGATGCATAAGTAAATTAACTATCAACTTACCTTAACAACTGTAATTAGATCTAATCTAATTTTCTTTTGGGCTCCAAAACTGTGAGAAAACAGTAATAAATGTTTAGTATTAAAAACTCAATTAATATCAAATTACAGGATGGGTAAAAATGTTATATTAATATAAATAACTGCAACTTATATACATAATCAATACTATAAGGAAATTTAAAAAAATAGTTTTGAACAAAACAATGCTTTAGAATGGCAACTTGTGCGGTTATTTTGTAATTCAAGTTTACTAGCACATGCAAGCTCAATTTAGTGGGCAAAATTATAAAATGTGGTTCATGGATTTAGGCACACGATTGCCATTAGTTAAATAAGGGAAAGACGAAAAATAAATGATTCCAATTGAATATTATGTAGCGACTTATTTAGATGGAAACAAATAATTCAGCCTTCATTTTACTGTTGATACCAGTATCTTGTTTTACTTTGTATTTACCTTTACCTAATCTTTTAACTCACGAAGTATTTTTAGGTTTAAATACATTTCATTAATGGCAATAAATTATCTATAGCAATCTCCGGCGCTTCCACAGATAAAAATGTTGTAGCACTTTCTAAATTATACAAGCGAGTTTTTAACACTTCCATTTATATTTTAGGAATAATTTAATATAGCAGGTCTAGGTTTTTTTTATAAAACTTGCAAACGCATTTCTTTAATACATTTAAAGGATAATAAAATTTACAGAATGTCATGCATACCTACAAAAAATTTATTTATACATTACCGATTATTTTTCATGGACTAGAAAAAAGGATCATTGTGATCATGCAAATAAAAAAGGTTTTCATGCGGTTGGAAAATCACAAGTTGTTCTCAGCTTAAAATGTCATTTGAAGGATGTATTATTTTGGATGCCACCAAATATCTTAATATTTCTATATACTTTAGAAATGTTTTTCATCCTCGATGTTAAAAATTATCCAAACATACTGACGATGTTAGTGTAATGGATTCAACTTTTATTCCTTTAGTTTTGGTTGCAAAACAAACCTGTATTACCTCATGGCTTGGATGATTTGGTTAGACATTGTGATGTTGCAATATTAGTTTGATTTAAGTGGAGAAAGGATAAGTTTAACAGGAATAATATGTACACGGAATGGAATTGTAATTTTAATTAAAACAGCTTACATTAAAAATATTGTATAAATATAACCATCTTTTCAACATCCTAATAAAACCAATGATGCAAACATTAAATGTCGATTCATCATTGTAAGAAATAAATAAATAGTGACTAAACAAACATTTTATTAACGAATTCGAAAAAAGATCATATTCACTTTTCTCACAAGTTTTTACATCTCACACCATCATTTAATGTGAACCTAAACCCCTAATGATTTTGAACGATTAAAAACGGATTGGAATTAACAAAATCGTTTAACTGGAAACACAAAAGTTAATACTCGTATATATTTGTTAAATATTTTGAACAGGTTATTGGTACATCATATCGAGAAACATTTGTGTAAATGTATCAACTTTAATTTTTTTCTATCATACGGAATTTGGTAAAGGAATAAATATTAAAAAATTAAAAAAAAACTTAAGTAGAAACTGAATATGGAGTGAGAAATATTTGTACAAAAGTTATAAGGAATGAAATTTAGTTACTTGCTGTTGCAGAAATCCTATCAAATACAGCACCAGGCTCTTGGGACTTTAGTTTTGCTACCCATGTAAGTAAAATCTAGATTTGTTTCACGTGATCACCTTTGTGCGCAGATCATGAAGAAATGTGGAAAATTTCCAGTTGACCCATTCATACAATATACAACTCATGGTCAGTATCACCTAAACATAAGAATTTGAATATTAAATATTGCACAATGTAATCTGATAGTTTCAAAATAAAAGTAGACATCTTATTAAACAAACCTTCCTAATGTACAGACACCTAAATGAACAAATGATTGTGTTTAACTTCTACAATTATGGCAAGTAAGGAGTAAGACATCTTCCACAAACAACAACAGTCAAGACGTATCAAACCTAAATAATAAATTTATTTCTCAAAAAAATAAAGCTTACAACTTTGCAATATAGATTATTCCAAAAAACCTAACATTTTCAAAACTTTAATTCTTTTGACATTAATTTCAATCTGATTATACACACAATGCACTGCATTCAATTTAAGCAAAAATGTTCCAAAACATTAAGCACAGTGATGGTTGAACCAAAATTAAATAATTTCTATCTTTAATTATCATAAAATAACTTCAAATATAAATAATCGCATTAACCTTAGACGGCTCAATATTCTCACCATTTATTTGAACTATAAATGTAGTTCACGACCCTGTAGAGAAGTCTTTCATATTCATATCAAGAATAAATTTGAGAACCTAATTGAAAACCTTAAGAAATAGAAAAAACAACAGTTTATATCTGAAACAAATTTCATTACCTAGCATTCCTCCCAATATTCTGTTGCTAACCTAGTCTAACCCTAATTCTAAGAAGGGCAAGTACGATTGAAAGGAATCTAATTTTTCGGAATTCATAAAGGTTGTAGTTTTTACGTACCCGTGATCCCTGATTTTAAATTATACTAATTAGGCTTTAAAGTCTAACTCTTCGGAATCAGACCTCAAAGATAGTTACGAGTGAAAATGTTCCCTTGCAAAAACCTATTCAATGTAAAGACACACAAGATTTGATCATGGCCCTAGTTTAGAAAGTTGTTTGTGCTCATCATTTCGCCATTTCAGATACATTCTTCATATTTATATTATGATTCCACCAGCATACCATTGAAAGTTTATCTTTAACTTATTCTAATGACCTAGAACCAATTCTACAACCTTATATGTAATACAAAAATGCAAACTTGGTCTCAATATAAACATACAACTTACATAAAGTATAAAAAAAAGTTTACTTTCATATTTACAACTAGTATCAGTTTCAATCATCGAACTACATTAATATGAATATGAATATCAATACAAAATTACGGCCACTTTAACAAACTTTTTGAGGTTGGTCATCAAGAATATTTACATGATTAAATGCATAGTTTAAATTTAACTTAACTAACCAAGCTATTGGGAAGCAAACGTCACATTGACATAATAAAAAAAAACTTTGGTTAAACCATTCGTGGTGGAGTGGAATTATTTGTAATATTCTGCTTACATGAAAATTTAAATGAACAAAAAATATCTCACACCCGACGGACAATCTCGAAAACACCGGATTCAACTAATGGAATTTGAAATCGCAAAAAAATTCGTCCGAATAACAATTGATGTTAAAATAAATAAATTTCATACCAAACTAAGGATTCAACACAAGATGTGAAACGGCTTTTTGGAGATTTTGTCTGAATTATGTTTTACATTTCTTTTAAAAATTAAAAGTTTTTTTTAATTTGGATAGATAGTTCTATAAATAGTGTTAATACTAGATAGTCCCTAGAGAAAGATTAAATTACAAGACAAATAGAACGTTAAAATGATTTAGCTTGAATGAATGGAATAGTTTATCTAAATCTTCTTTAAAAAAAACCTTCACTAAGCTAGTGTCTAACAATATTATTTTGGTTAAATACAAGAAAAATGTTCCTCAAAAGTTACAGATTACCATTTTTCTATTCCCTTACCACATTTACATTTCAGACATAGAAAGCTAAGATTGAAGATGAATTTGAGTTAACGGATGAACGAGGCAAGACCACTCTCACAGCAGACAGCCAGATTAATACTTTTCTTTCAGGGAAATTCGAATGATTTTATGAGATTATACCTAAATGAGGAGTCGAGAGAGAATTAAATAATGAACGAAAACATTTTACGTCGGCAAAAAAAAAAGATTTAATTCCTAATGTTATATTCTTAACAGTACTAGACAATGTGACAGGATTAAATACATATTATGATGTATATACATATTACATTCGCTCTGAATATACATACATAGATAGGATCATGATATATATTTAAGTAGAATTCATATACAACATTACATTGAAATTTCACTATGATTAATTTGTAGAACAAATCAATAAATAAATTGGTTGGATTACCCGACGTTGACATTTACAGATGATTAGTAGGTAAGAACACTCGATTAGGTTTGTTATCTTGCTAATGAGAAAGCACACACCATCTACATCGGTTGGTTCACTCTTCACACGGACTTCAGAAAACAGGTTAGCATTTGTAAGAAAGTTTATCTAATAATAATACTACTGAAATCACTCCGTTTCTAAGTTAATGTTAAAACACGCTCGTCAGATTATCTTGCACGTGCCGCCCTGCTTTAGTTCGAACCTCTTGCATAAAAATACATTAAATTTTTCCCACTTTCAAAAACTTTACAATTTAAGGACTGGAAAAAATTGGTGTTTGGTTTTTTAAATTCCTTTGAACAACTTTTTTAGTTTTCATTTAGTTGAATAAAAATTTACTAGAACAGGTCATCAAAAGAGATCGCCCGAGCACGAGAACAAAGCAAGGGCCGACGTGCGATAGTCTCGTGTCGATGGCAGTGAGAAATCACACCAAACGAAAACCTTTTGTAGTTAACAATGCCATTGTGATGCAAGGATGGGGAGTGGAAATTGTTAATCGGTGCTCAACCAGATGATGAGGCCGATATACGAGGACCAGGTTAGCACCATCCAATGGCAGGAATAGAAGGCATTCGTACCGTCGGCGAGCTTGCGTGCGACGAACTTGAGGGTCTCATCTATGAGGATGACGGGGAAGGAGATCTTGACGACAGCAACCCATTGGGCGATCGTTAGAGGCATCACCTGGAACACAGTCTGCAAGACAAGGCATCGGTGAGAAACAGTTTACATTGGAGGGACAAAAAATCAAAATGTTCACTATTTTGTCAAATTTTTCAACTGCACTCTAGCAGATCATAATCTATCCCTCTCAACAATCATAATCTACCTCCAGCCAATGATCATCTGCTCCTCAAAGTAGTTATAGGTGGTTATACAGTTTACGGGGGAAACCATGAATGAAAACTAGCAATAGTGAGAATTTCAAGTCTGAGCTTGTCTTCAATTCAGTTGGAATAAGTTGAGATAACAAAAAAACTTTAGTCATCATAAACATCAAATTGCTAAGGATTGAAGCAAAGATGTATCAAGCAGGATATTCGGTGCAAGCTCTTCAAAAAATCTTAAGTTGCGGCACACATTGAAGTACAGATAAAATGCTTGGTGGAAATAACTATTGTACTGCCTTTTAATTAAGACTAAGTTAAAGTTGACAGATACTAGTTAGCAGACCTCCAAAAAATAAACATTGTCATATTATATTAAAAAAATCCTGAAATTTTACAATACAAAAACAAGAATAGAAAACAAACGAAACTTACGCCAAGAATGTCCACATAGAGGATGACGAAGTGAAGAGACATGGAGAGAACCATGGCACCAAGAAGCCAGAGGTTAGACCATGGTGGCATTACCAACAAAGATTGATTTTCAGACAAGCTATGGGGGATTTTTTTTAAATACAGTGTCATTAATGTAACAAAGAATATATACAATGTTCAAATACAAAATCATTTTATATACTTTATATTTTATTTATAATTTTTATTTTATTTTATATAGAAAATAAATTTACCTGTTAAGAGCATTCAGCATCTCAATGGTGACAAGGACAGACAAAGCCATAGTCATTGGAGCAGGGTGGCTGAAAATACCGCAGTCAACTCCTTCGAAGTTCTCTGGCTCGCCAAGACATTGGAGATGGTGAGAGAGATGATAGTAGGAGAGTTGGGGTCCGGTTGGGTCGTACATGAACCACCAGGCAGCGGCGAAGACGGTACCACAGCCGACATATCCACCAATGGCCATGTAACGGAAGAACAACCATCCAGAGATCAAAGCTTCGTCGGCTCTCCTTGGTGGTTTCTCCATGATGTCGAGATCGGGTGGGTTGAAGCCCAAGGCAGTGGCGGGGAGACCATCAGTGACCAAGTTGACCCACAAAAGTTGTACTGGGATAAGGGCTTCTGGGAGACCAAGAGCAGCAGTCAGGAAAATGGAGACAACCTCACCAATGTTGGAAGAGATCAAGTAACGGATGAACTGCTTCATGTTGTTGTAGATGGCACGGCCTTCCTCAACAGCGGCGACAATGGAGGTGAAGTTGTCGTCGGCCAACACCATCTCGGAGGCAGACTTGGCGACGGCAGTACCGGAGCCCATGGCAATACCAATTTCGGCTTTCTTCAAGGCAGGGGCGTCATTGACACCATCACCAGTCATGGCAGAAATTTCATTTTGGCTCTGGAGGTATTCAATAATCTTGGACTTGTGGAATGGTTCTACTCTGGAGAACAATCTAGATCTCATGACAGCTTTGAGCTGTTGGTCTGGGGAGAGTTCATCAAATTCGCGACCAGCATAGGACTTTCCTTCGGTGCTTTCAGTTTCGGTGAAGACACCAATACGACGACAGATAGCTTCGGCAGTGGCCTTGTTATCACCAGTGATGACAATAACTCTGATACCGGCGCGCTTGCAGCGGATGAGGGCGTCAGTGACTTCTTTTCTTGGGGGATCAAGCATACCAGCTACACCGACGAAGGTCATGTTGGTTTCATACAAGTGGAACTTGGTGGCTTCAATGAGGTCCATGTCCTTGGGATCTACTGGGCTGTCAATGGTGGCAAGACCAAGACAACGAAGAGTGTCTCTTCCACAGCCATAATCTCTTGTAACTTCCAAAATCTTGTCTCTGACTCCCTGGGTTAGGGGAACCTTTTGTGTGCCGACACGGACGTGTGTGCAACGCTCAAGAACGCCTTCGGGGGCACCCTTGACGAACATCTTTGGTCCGGTTCCAAGACGGGTTTGCTTGAGTGGTACGCAGTAGGAGGACATTGATTTCCTGTCACGAGAGAATTCCAGGGTGAACTCCTTCTTCCACTTGGTTTCCATGTCTTGCTTAGCAACAATGGCAGCGGCTCTCCTGTCTAATCCAACCTTACTGACACTGTATGGGTTAATCTTCTCACCCAAGACAATGAGAGCTGTCTCAGTGGCTTCACCGACCTTCTCAAAGAGGTTCTTGAACTCGTTGAAATCAATGGAGGAGTCGTTGCACATCAGGGAGATGGTAGCCAATTCTTGGAGTCCTTCGAAGTCAGATCCCTTGACTCTCTTATTGTTGACGGAGATGTCGCCAATGGGTTCGTAGGTAGAGCCGGTGATCTCGAACTCGAGGAGGGAGCAGTCATTGCCCTCAACCTTGTCCAAGATGAACATGCGGGAGACAGACATCTGGTTGGTGGTGAGAGTGCCGGTCTTGTCAGAGCAGATAACGGAGGTGCAACCCAAAGTTTCAACGGATGGGAGGGAACGGACAATGGCGTTCTTCTTGGCCATACGACGGGTGCCCAGAGCCAAACAGGTGGTGATGACAGCTGGGAGACCTTCTGGAATGGCAGCGACAGCAAGGGCAACAGCAATCTTGAAATAGTAGATGGCACCCTTGATCCAGGAGCCACCGTGAGCGGGGTCATTGAAGTGACCAATGTTGATGGCCCAGACAGCAACGCAAATAATAGAGATAACCTTCGACAATTGCTCGCCGAATTCGTCAAGTTTCTGTTGGAGGGGAGTTCTGATTTCCTCAGTCTCAGCCATCTGGGTACGAATCTTACCTGTGGGAAAACATTTTGGTCAACTTTTTTCTACAATCACAAATCAAATGGACAACACATACAAAGAAATTCAAGCTGTGACTAAACAAAAGTTTTAACCCTTTAACACCTGAATTAGTATTACCCTAAGGTCTACAATACAATTATATTTGCAATGAAAATAACTCTACAAGCATCATTGCTTTATCCCTACAGGCGTTAAATGAGAAAAACATTTAATATAATAAAATAGACCTGTTTAATATTTAAGATTCCACTTTCCATCTTTGAAGGTGGAGAGGAATTTAAAAACTTGATAAATGAATAACTTAACAATTAAAATAAATTAATAATAACAATTAAAATTAAAAATGAAACATACCAATGGCAGTGGCGAGACCAGTACCGATAACGATACCACGGGCCTTACCGGCAGACACATTAGTACCAGAGAACAAAATGTTCTTTTTGTCCTGAAAAAGAAGAAAAAGATCAATTACGTGAAAAAAATAATTGTTCATTTGCAAATTGTATTAGAGTAGGCTCTTGACTTAAATAAATGATTAATCTCTCTCGCAATATCATATTTGGTACCGATTGTTCCTTTGGTTACAACAGTAGATCAATGCTACAGATAAAAAGTTTCAATACTGAAAACACTTGCGCATTAGCAAGTTTATTGTAAGGATTGTTTTATAAACAAAAATAAAAAATGACTTAAAATCTAAACACATTTATGTCGAGATGTAGTTCCAGACACTCGGTACAGGAATGAATATATATAAAAAACGGGCCTATACCCGGAGGGTATTCAGCACTCTCGGTACAGGAGGTCAGGTACAAGGGAGTAAAGCAAGTGTAATAGGAAAGAACAACTACGATGCCACACTTCAACAATCAAATACAATGTGTCAAAAACAAAATTGTGGAATGTAAACATCACATCAATTTAGGGTTTTATGCAACAGGTTACTTCAACAAATTTCAATCTCAAAGTATAAACAAACATTCAATCAATGAAGTAATGTTAAATAGTTTTCCAAAAGATGGTCAAACAACAAGACCAATAAAACTTAGATGGAACAGACCAAATCCAACTAGATAGAAATTAACAAAAGGTCAAGTGAAAACATTTATAAACTTTTAGAAGGAATAGTTTAAAAACTTTTCTTTTCAAGTAGACGAAGAAATGATAATGAAAGTGATTGGCTATTTCTTATGTGTTCCCATAAAATAAAAGGAGGAAGTTCTTTAAATGAGATTTATTACAAAACAGCTTTAGCTAAAAAATTATCTCAAACTGAGAGGACATTTTAATAAAAAGTTCAGAACATTTTGTAATAAAAACAATTATTCGAAGATTCCTAAACTTGGGTTGCAAAGGACACAGTTCTATCACTAGGTCAACCAATTATAGAAGAATGGAAACGAGTACTAACCACTAGAAAATAAATTGAATAGAAGTGCAAAACAAAACTTCCTTTAATATTAATCACATTTTTAACCCTTTAACATCCGATCAGTTATTGCAATGAACAACTCCACCACATGAGCCACATAGGGTTAAGTCGAATAATCATATAGCTTAAGTAATTACCTGGATGATTGCACGTGCTATGCTTCCACCATCTTTTCCAGCATGCTTGTAATAGAGAATTTTTGTTCAATATTTCCCAATGAAAATATTCAACAACATGTTAACCCTATAATGCCTGAACAATCATTGCCATTAAGTACAGAACTACATTGAATTTAGTATTGGAAAAAAAAGTATTACTGTTGGCATTAGAGGGTTAATAAGGTAGGCATAATTATAATTGGTTAGATTTTGTTTAAGAAAACTCGACAAAATTTTTCATTCAAGGTTTGTAACAAACAATTCGAGGAAAAATTAGGTTAAAACAATTAGAAGAAAAATTAGGTTAAGTGTTAGGTATTAGGTTAAAATTAGGTTAAGTATAAACTTTTTTTTAAATTATTTTTGTTAAAGAGATCACAATCAAATTTTTCATTACACATCAAATTGTACTTTGGTTGAGCATAATAGAGAAAAAATTACATTGATTTATTAACATTTTAACACATTAACTGTTAAGAGTCAAGACAATATCTTTAGCTTTTTACAAACAAATCGATACAATTTTGTCAAGTTTTCTATATAAAGAAAAGCATTATTTTATGGTTAAGGTTAAGGTCAATACAAGTGTCATTATGATTATAAAAATAAGAAGGAGACTTATCACACTCGTCAAAAGGACAAAGACACGGAGGATTAGTCACCTGGTTCACAGCCTTTGGGTCGGGAATGGCATCGGTGTGTTTGATAACGGAGACGGATTCACCAGTCAGGATGGACTGATCAATACGCAGGGTCGTCGAGTAGATTTTCACCAATCTCAAATCGGCGGGAATTTTGTCACCGACTGCAACGATGAGGGTTGGTTAGTTAGTGGGGGAAAAACCATCTTATCATACCAGCTGCCTTCAACAGTAATTCTAATGGAGTAGTCACTAGAAGGGCAGCTAAAGCAATGCCCTGCGCTCGGTCATTGATGCTTTTTTTATTGATGGTCACTACATCAATAAACTTCAGATTTTTACTTCATGCATTTGTTGAATCATCTCGACATCATCAACGATTATGTATATTCAGCAATTCAAGTACGTTCAATTTGTCAAGTCCATTACAAATAATTGTGTATGTTATCAACTTCAAATAATTTTACATGTTGTCAACTTTAAATAATTCAAAGATCGTTACTTTTTCAGTTAATTCTGGTCAGTGTGATATAAATTGGCTTCTTCACAGGCCAATGCTTTGGGCTTCCACATTGTCCACTCCAATAGTAATTCCTATGGAGTATGTTGTAAACATAGCTCTAAAGCATTGACCTGTTTCTTCTAAACCTAAATTTTGGAGAAATTTCTGCTTACAAATCATGCATTTTGTTAAAAATTTTAATTAAAAGGTTCTCTCAATTTGAGAGAAGCTGGTCAATAAGCATATGACTAGAAAATGTTCCAAAATTTGGGTTTTCTGAGTATAAAGCAAATTTAGGTCACCCTGCCTAATGTAGAAAATGAAAAAATTAAGATGCCAACTCACCGGAGATTTCAATCATGTCACCAGGAACAATTTCTCTGGCCTTAATCTTTTGTACACCAGACTTGTTCGAGCGGACGACTTTGCCCATCTCGGGTTCATACTCCTTGAGAGCTTCAATTGCGGATTCGGCATTCCTTTCCTGAGGGACAAGTGTAATTTACATCATTGAAATAACAATTGGATATATTTTTTCATTTCCATATAACATAGCACATCTACCAAGGAAAATAATGTGTTTATATTATGTGATGGAGATTGTTGGGTAGTCTTGCTCTTAATTGTCCATAATTTAGATTTCAAGTGTAGAAAATAAATTGTTTCTTTAATAATAGACGATCAACCAAGTGGAAGATCAGTAATTAAAATAACTTAAAACAGTCCTCAAATCAATTTAAAGCTTGTTTGTTGATAACATTGAACATCCTGGTCTTACCTGCCACACACCAACAACTGCATTGGCGATCAAGATCAACAAAATGACGAAAGGCTCAACAAAGGCAGTGACGGTTTCTTCTTCTTCAAAGCAAGCGAGTACCTGAAATTAATTTACATTTTACTTCTCACTTCCAAAAATTTAATTCTCAAATTTATCAATTTTTAGCAGACACGTAAGGCACCGCTCTACGGGTTACTCTTTAGTGTTGTCGTCGATGTTGTTGTTGTTGTTGTTGTTGTTGTTGTTGTTAGGGATTTGTCAACTTTTTTGAAAGTAGACTAAATATTTTACTTTTTGAGCAATGTTCATTCAAAATAAATGATACATTAGGAACAACATTTCTTGGGTATTTTTTTCTAAAACAAAATATTTCTTGAAACAAAATGATTTTATGGTGTTTATGAATTTGTTGATTTCTAGATGTCTCTACTATATATATATATATAATGTCCAAAACGTATCATACAATATATTTAATGTTAAGTTTTGACATCTTTATAATATTATTTCCATTTGCATTCATATTTTTCTTTCTATAACAGTACTATAATGTCTGTTGCTTTAATTATTTATAAGGCTAGTTGATAGTTTAGACACAGTAATCAGTTCTATCAACATGTAACAATGAAAGGAAATTTAAATTATTCTTATTTATGCAATAGCAATGCTATTTGTAAACATTCTAGATAAACAGATTTGTTATTCAAGATAGTGTTACATTTCACATTTTTGTAAATATTTTGGATACATACATTTGTTATTGAAGATATGTATGGTTTTATTTCACATTTAATGGATAGAGAATAAACTGCACAGAACAAGGTGTGTAACTTTGACTTGTGCCTTTGTTCAGCTGATCTTGGGCAACAATGTATGTATCTTGATTTATTGTGTGAGAATGAAAACTTTACATTTCTTGTTTACTTAGAATACAAAAAAGTATCGATTTAGAAGTCATTTCCGTATAATTTAAATAATAGTACCATTTTAGTCACTTCGTAGGTTTTTAATGTTTAGTACTTTCATTAATTTTATCACTGGGTCTAAACTAGGTAATACATTTATAATAATAAGTCGTTTTATTTATTTATAATAATACCACAATGTTTGTTGCTTTAGAAAAGTTCAGTTCAACTACAATGTTGACAAAATACTATTGCATGAACTCCTTTAAAAGTTTAACCATCTAATAAGGTTATTTTACCTATGGGCTTGAATCTATTTTAATCATGTTACTGTAATGACAACTATTCGTCTGATAACAATGATAAATCACTCACTGGTGAAAACTAGTTTAGGACTTTGTGGGCATTAATGTGAAGGAAGTTTTTAACCTGTTGCCCTCACTCATCCAGGGTTTGCCCTTCAAACCAAATGAACAACGAAGCCTTATCCACAGTTGGTACAGTTAGATAAGACTACATTGTTCATGGTGCTTGAAGAGCGAACCCTGGATGGCTGAGGGCAGCAGTTTAAAATTTCTTTCACATTAATGCCTGCAAAGTCATTTGTATGATATTGAAGATTTAAAATTATGCTTTGTTGAATAATAATAAATAATAAAAAATAATAACTCAGGTAGGAAAATTAAATCCACTTACAAATGAAATGACAGCTGCTAACAACAAAATTTTGACCAAAAGATCATCGAATTGGTCAAGGATGAGCTGGAACAATGACTTGCCCTCTTCGGCTGGGAGTTCTGTCGGAAGAAAATTCACAAATTAAATGTGAAGTCAATATTGGAAAAAGTTACAGTAAAACTCCTGAAACACAGAACCATGAAACGGAGAAATCCTAAAATGTTCAAATAATTTTTATGGTGTATACAAAGAAAACATGACACAAAGTCAGATGTAATGGTGTAAAATTGGTTTGCCTGAAATTGAGAGTCTTCCTATAATGTAGAAAACATTTCGGTCTACGTTCCAGAAATTTTACTGTAATTATAATGAAACAATACATATTTGCTTAGCACATTAACACCCAGTGACTTAATGGTTATTTTCACTACAAACTTAAAAGTACTTTAGCCAATAAAGTGAAAAAATCACCAAGGTGTTAAAGAGTTAGTGACAAATAATGATGCATGAACTACATACATCTTAATGATAGTTGTAATATTTTCTAAAACATATACTTTAAAAAATAATAAAGTATCATTTATGGAAGAGAAATAAAAATTAAATTAATATTTACAATAAACACAATGATGAATATTCATTTGTTAAACCAGATTAATAAAGCAATATTTCTTTGGAACTAAAATACATTGATTTTTTATATGTTTGAAATTGTTTAGTTATATTTTTTATTGTTTTTTCTTAATATTTGATAAATATAGAAAAAATATATTATGTAAAGCAGTCCTATAAGAGTATTAAGTACTCATTGGGCTGGGCCTAATTTATTAATTATAACTTTTTGATTTTAATGTAAATATTTGTTGTTACTGTATGGCCAAATAAACATTCACTATCATTATCAAAAAACTAGAATTTACCGTTGGGTCCATATTTGGCTTGATTATCCTTCACTTGGGCTTCGCTTAGTCCATCTTCTTCCTTGCAGTTGAAGTTCCTTAGGATTTCGCTATATTCGTAACAATGGGCGTCATCCATGGTGGTGGTGGTGGGTAGTTCACGCAAACAATCACACACACCCGCCCTATAAATGGGCAAGGTTAATCTGAAAGAGAAAGTCACGTATTTAACTTCCGTTTCGTTAATGTAAAAAAAATTTGTGCTAAAATAAAAATCTTGTGAACACTTTAACCGTTTCTTGTAACACGGGTGATACATATGTACAATGGCTTACTCCATCTTATGTAACATCAGTGATACGAAACAAGTTAGTTTATGTTTTGTATCACTGAACATTTATACAGGCAAATACTTGCTTGTATAAATGTATCAAAACAAACTAACTTGTTTTGTATCACTGATGTTACATAAGATGGAGTAAGCCATTATACTTATGTATCACCGGTATTACAAGAAACGGTTAAAGTGTTAAGAATAAGGTGAGAAAGTGTAAGAGCTCTATTCTAAATAGTCTAGGAGCCGGGTACGCTCAAAAATACCACAATAAAAAATAAAAGTCAAGGAAATCCTCCCCCTCCTAGAAAATAAATGGACCAAATTTTATGAAATCTCTTAATTTTTTTTGGTGAAAACAACTGATAGAATTTCAAAGCCCAATTTTCAGCGGTTATATTGATCGATAATAGCACAAGTGAGGTAAGCTCTATGTTATTTGAATGTGGGTTACCTCACTTGTGCTATTGTCAATCCAATTTCAATCAAACCTGAAAATAAAATATAAATGTTAATTCATTCAATATTTTTACTTCTTTGTAACAAATTAGTTGTATGGACAATAGCACAAGTGAGGTAAGGTCTATGGTATTTGAATGTGGGTTACCTCACTTGTGCTATTGTCGATTCACATGTTATATATTATATGGATCGACAATAGCACAAGTGAGATAAGGTAGATGTTATTTGAATGTGGGTTACCTCACTTGTGCTATTGTCGATCCATATACAGTTTTAAATAATTTATAAATGAAGTTATAAATGAATCGATAATAACATAAGTGAGGCAACTCACATTAAAATAACATAGAGCTTGCCTCACTTGTGCCATTGTCGATCCATATACCCCTCAGGCACACCTTTAAAGTGGTTAAAGAGTTGTAGATATTTTATTTGAAATAAGTCTAAAAGCAGAAATTAAAATTGAATATTTAATGAGCTACATCTAATAAAAAAAATTATTTTCATACATTTTTAAATCTGTCAATTTATTTGTAAGTATGTAAAAATTAGATTTGATTTGATTTACTGAGCAATTTATGGCCATGATCTCGACCCAAGTCTATCTTGATTCATTAAAAATTTTTTTGTTCAATAAAATCGTATAACATTGTGTCAATGTGATTTAAATCAAGAAAAGTTGATTCAATAAAAATCGTATAACATTGTGTCAATGTGATTTAAATCAAGAAAAGTTTGGTCAAGAACGCAACTTATGATTGAACACTTTTTATCTGTAGGGTAGAATAGAGTGAGTTTGTGAGAAACGTGTAAGAGTGTAAAAAATTAGTATTACCAAATTAGAGTGAGAGTCAAAATGTAAAAATAAAATAATTTTCTAAAGTTATAACCATAGCCGAATGACACATTGAATCGTAGTTATTGGCTTGGTATATTGTACACTAAGGTATAAAAATCGTTTATAGTATAAAAAATAGTGCTTATTATCGAAGAAAATATCGTGTGTTATCGTACACGATATCGTGTATAGTCGTACAAGATATCGTGTACTGTCGTACAAGATATCGTGTATAGTCGTACAAGATATCGTGTACTGTCGTACAAGATATCGTTTATTCTCATATGAAACATCGTATATTATCTTATGAAATAATATATATTATGGTAAGAACGTATGATATCGTATGAAAGATTGTATATTAATCTAAAAAAGTGTGAACAAAATGTATTCTCAAAATCTTGTAAAAATCGATGTCAATTGTGCTGTGAGGCCAGAGAACAACTAAGAAACTTCAATCAATGCTAATTATGATAAATTTCTTCAGCCTATCACAACGAAATACCAGTGGTGACGTCACACTCACGTGACTGCTTTGAATATGTTGGTTGGTTGGCTTGTCTGTCTAAAGACAAACCAACCAACCAACATATGTCAGGTGAGTGTGACATCACTATTGTCATTTCGTTATGATAGACTGAAGAAATATATCATAATTAGCATTGATTGACGTTTCCTAGTTGTTCCATGGTGATGCTATATCAATCATGCATATTTTCAATTTTTCAACCACAAGGAAGGTGAAAAAAATTAAATGCATGTTTAAACAAATGTAAATAAGTTTCATTCCATAAAAACCTCATAAATTAGCACCGTGGACTAGCATAAATGTTTAGGATTCGATAATCCTTATTGACAGGGTAATTACCATCGTTATGGCATATTTGTAGTTTTCAATAAGCTATTAAAACTGAAATGCCAACAAGCATACTTATATGGCCAAGATAATGAAAATAATTTAATGCGAAATGGTAAAAATACTGAAGAAACTAAACAAAAACTGACTTATTAATTCTAACATAGTTAAGTACAAGAAAAGAAGATGTCAAATAACTGGATATGTGTACAGCTTATTTTTTTTATTTTTTTTTATTTATTTTTTTTTATTTTTTTTAGAATATTATACAGCACATTAGCTACAATGGCAAAGAGCGCTGTTGCCAACAGCATCTGGTGTTCACAGACGGTCACCCATCC
>JARUHE010353752.1:0-18014 GCA_031471125.1 Archaeomysis grebnitzkii
AGTGTTTCATTTTTCACAATAATGAAACAATATTATTTTTGAAAGCTAATATAAATTTAACCTACAATAATAATAATTAATTAGTGTTTCATTTTTCACAATAATGAAACAATATTATTTTTGAAAGCTAATATAAATTTAACCTACAATAATAATAATTAATTAGTGTTTCATTTTTCACAATAATGAAACAATATTATTTTTGAAAGCTAATATAAATTTAACCTACAATAATAATAATCATTTAGGGTTTCATTATTTTACAAAAATGTAGCAATATTATTTTTGAAAGTTAATATATATTTAATCTACAATAATAATGATTATTTAGGGTTTCTTTATTTTATAAAAATGTAACAATACTGGTTTTGAAAGTTAATATAAATAATATAATGTTTTAGGCTTTCATTCTTTTAGAAAGATGAAACAATATTTTTTTTGAAAGTTAAGCAACCAATCGCATTAAAAATCCTGAAAAATAATTTTTTGAGTCTATTTTGACATAATTTCTTGAATAATTATTTTATTAAAAACAAGACTGCTCCACATTATAAAAGCTCGCCACCTCCCCGCCCCTTTTTTTCTATTTCTCTTTCTTTACATCTTTCTTTCTCTCTCTTTATCTTGCTCTCTTCCTTTATACCTATCCTTCCCCATCTTTCAAACACAAAACGGGCTGATCAACTCCATAACAATGTACATCCCTCAATAGCCAACGCTTTTGCCTTTGAAATATTGAGACCAGAAGATAAAACTGAGAAGAAGTCTGTTAAAATTATACTACAAGATGATCGTAAAATATTCCCCAAACTGATTTTATCTGCATAATAAAATGCGAACAACACCCTGGGTAACATATATAGAGATTGTTCTGTGTAATATAGTCATGGATTTAATTTTCACAAAAAGTTCGCTGAAATCTATTTTTCTTTTCATTTTTTTACATTGCTTCTTTTTATATCACACATTAAAACGGTAATATTTTAATTTAAATTTTTTTAATCAAGTTAATTTCAAATTAAAAATATAAATGCATAACAATTTATCTTTATTGAGATAATTACATGTAGATAACACCGTGGAAAACAAAGTTGTTTTCTTATTGTGCTTGATAAGAAACTATTATAACTGATAAATATAATAACTAACATAAGACAAATTAATGTAAGCATTGTTTAACAACATTCTTAAAGTCACAAACTAACATATAAACTTTCGTTTTGATTGTAATTATCATTATAATGAAAATTAATAGATATGCAAAACAACAATCAATCAAAACAAAACAAAACAAAACAAAACAAAACAAAACAACAATCAAATACTCTTATTACCCAAACAAAATTCCAATTATCAAATTCTGACAACCATATGGTTTAAAACTGTCGTGTGTTGCTTCTCATATGAAAAAATGACTATTATAGCTTGGCCAGGGAATTATCAAATAAAATAAGATGGTTCTCATAATGATTATTCAAATTTTAATTTTCTTAATTTAAATTGTATTAAATAGTTTAATTTATTAAATGTAAATATTTTTAAATTCTTTACTGAAATGCAACAATGCGTTCAGCCAAGATGTGCAGGAATAATTATTTAGGATGTTTACGTTTTTGAACGGTTTTAAACATTGAACTAAATCAGATCGATGCATTAGCTTAAAAACGTAAAAAACAAAGATCAGATTTAGCTGTGAAATAGAAAACGTCCTTTCCGTAGCATTAAAAGAATCAACTCGAGCGAGTTTTTCTTTTAGTGTTGAACAGAAATAAAATTCTTATGACAGGAGGTTTCGCCAACCATGAGTAGTACTAATCGGTGCACAGAACTTATGCTAAAAAATGATGTCAAAAGTCTTTATTTAGTCCTTCAGTTATGGCATGCCCCAGAATATGATCATCTGTGGGTTTATGACTAATAAAAGTCTAAAATAAAACCTAAAACTTGATGGTCTGTATTTTTTATTCACTTTTCGTCATAATTGAAACATTCATGAATAATTCTGTCTCCAACCGATCTTTGAAATACATTTGACGCTTACAGAATATTAAATATATTCCTAAACTCAACAATTGCATCATAAGGTTGCCTAAATCAATAAATAAAAATACTGCAAATACAAACGAGTAAATTATGTAAAATGTAATGAAGAATGAAGATTCAAATACATTGAATGTTCAATAATATCTTCCAATCGTAGTATCTTGATATAGGAATTTTTATAATTAAGATATCTTAACTAAACCATGTATAATTATGTATTATGAAATTGCATAACCATGGCCGCTTCTTAAATATGAATGATGATGAAGATATCATGACAAAGACTATGCAAGTCATCTTTTCTTTGGATATAAATCCTTCTAGCACAAACCATTTCATCAAAACTATTTGCATCGTGGTCCATAATAAAGTAGTGGACTGGTTCACTTAAGTTCCATTTACCAAATACTTTAATTCATTTAAACTAATAAAAACGTAAATCTTTTTGAGTTTTATAAACAAATTTAATAGCTATCTTGATCACCCAAATGAGAGGAAGCTTAATTTTAAAGTGATTTTCCGTTATCTCAGCACATAATGTCTCAATTAAACAGATCCGCCCATAAAACATTTATTTTCAGCCTCTAAAGTAATTTATTATCGTGTTTTATTACTAATTAACCTTTGCTTCATTAATCTAAATATGACTTTAATATCCACAATTCGTGTTCTTTAATATTTCGACCAGCTGAAAATTTTCGATAAAAACCTCGCATTCGATAATGATCGACAGGGAGAATTGAAAAAAACCAATTTAATTCGTTAGCAAAACGATCGTAAACATTTTATTTTGTGTTAGTTTTCTTAATTATTTAGAAACATTTTTATCGAAACAAATATTACAATAGGTAATGGCGATACTGGTAGATAAGAATGTTCAAAATCATCTATTTGTACAGTATTACATAAAGCCATGCGATAACGTTTATAACATTTTTAGGTTTTTATGTTGTAATAGGCTTAAGCAAAATTGAAAATTATTAACCATTCCATCGCAGTTAAAATTCAATTACATTCTTTCATGACATTCTCGCCATTCAAGTAAATTAAATTTTTGAATTGAATTACATTTATGTTGTTGCAACCTAAAGTAGAAGACATGAACGTCTTAACAGAGATAACAGAGATTAAATTAATAAAATGTTTAGTTTTTATTTATTAGTTCAATATAATCTCCGAGGAAGAAAATAAAATAAGAAATTAAATATTAATAAGAAATCATTATTTATTTTGAAGATGACCTGGGTAAAACTAACACGTTTTTTATCTGTTGTGAATAACAATTTCTTTACATTTGCATAAATCAAATTTGTTTTAGTATTTAAGCAACTTAATTATATAACTTGTTAGTTTTATAATAGATAACAAATTTAAGAACTAACAGAAAAGAAAAAACAGTTTTATGTGTGATCTGATTAACTAGTCTAAGTATTGTAATGTTTATGATTACCAATACAATTATTGAAGATTTCCTTCAGGAGATTATATATAAGGAAAATATTATTCAATAATTAAATCAATTTAATATTAAAAACATTTTTAGTTGAGAAATGTTTATAATAATATTTATTAAACAAGTAAACAAACCTGAAGAACCGTTATTGTACATCTGAACCTTTCATTAATGTTGCCACACCTTTTAACTGCAGGTTGTTTAATGTATGGTGAGCTACTGTTCAATGTATCAATCAGATATTTCTTCACTTTCAGCAATTTTCTATTAATTGAAGCAATAGTTTTAAAGTACTTTGTATTATAAGGGCAAATAGAGTTCATTTGACACAAAAATATTGATTTATTTAATTTATTACTTAATTTGTTAAGTGAAACATCGCAACACAAATACATTGAAAATCATAAAACATAATCGGAGGAAAACAAACTGATTAAAATAAGAAAGTGTCGGATTTTTCATTTTGAATACTCTGAGGCTAGAAAGGTGATGTGGATCGAGGTGTGTGGTCGTCCCATCTGAAGTTCAATTCTTGGATCAAAATAAACATCAGTTCTTAAACTATACAAATGAAGACACATTTTATTTATCCACTAAATTATTGGTTTTTACAAATGATTTCTTGTTACATTTTAGAAGTTTAAAAAATGAGAACCCTCTTGTCAACTTAAAATGCGTCTTATAAACTTTAATTAAACGTTGCATGCCGTAAGTTGAACAAGTTTACTAAACAAAACTGAAAACACAATGATGCTTTTTATTGATGTTGTAAAACTTACTTTTTAAATTAAGTACTCACTGAGATATTTAATTATATTTACCAACTTGAAATAATTATGACAATTTATATATAATCAATTTCAATTTTGCATATATGATAGAACATCGTTGTTGTAATTTCAAAACAACAGAATGCGTTTTAAAGTAAAAAAGTGAATAACTTGTTTCAACGGTGCAGCATTAATCAAACTGACAGAATGACACATAATCATTTTGAAAGTTTTATTTATAATAATGCAACTTTCAAGAACAATAATTGAGGAAACAATTTTGAGTATGAAAGTGACATATATGTCAGTTTATTGTTAACAGATTTTGATATAGTTATGGTTTCGTCTAATAAATAAAATAAATAAAATAAAATAAATAAAATAAAATAAAATAAAATAAAATAAAACTTATTCAGTAATGATTTATGAAGGAAAAAACAAAAAGGTAAACAAACAACAAATAACAATAATTCAAAAGGTTCTAGACCTAGGCTTTTCATAAACATAGAATATCATAAAACAAATTTGTTCATAATATAATATAATATAATAATAATAATAATAATAATAATAATAATAATATAATATAATACGAGTTTGGTCATTGAACAACCATAAAACATTTTGATTGGATAATATTTTAACGATGAAAAAACAGAAAATTAAGAGCAACGCATTAAATTATTTCGATAAAAAAAATTTTTTAATTAATAAGATATGCATAAAACACTGCAATAAAAAACAGATAAAATCAAAAGATGAATAAAAACTAAATTATGCAAATTAAGTTTCTTGTTCTACCGTAGGTGACTTCTTGCTGAGACACTTCTTCAAAATCAAGAAGAGTTAGACTTGTTTGATACATTTTTTTTAGAGATTTACACAAAATGTATTTGTGTAGACTTTTTAGCCTGAAGATATGGTAAAGGAGTCTTTACAATGAAAACCTTATTGCATTGTAGACCTAAATTGTTGAACATAATAAGCAAGCAAACCCTTTACTATTGAAGAGCAATTGCATCGCTGTGAATAGTCTTAATGTGGCTTAAGACCCAATATATCAAAAAGATAATATAAGTTACGAAAAATAATTTCATATCTTGAAAATAAAATCATAAACTTTTGAAAGTTATTAGATCGTTCAAAAATTTCATAAAATGTAATTTAGAAATCACAAAAATCACGACTGTAATTAAAAGTAACTCTTCAACATCTGTTCTCTTCAGATTTATACTTTACAACTTATATTTGTTTATGTATGAATGAATTGAAAATTTAATTAATAACACAGATACCAAACTGAGAGTTTAATCAGTAACACAAATGCCAAACAGAGAGTTTAATCAATAATACAAATACCAAACAAAGAGTTTAATGAATAACACAAATGCTAATTAGAAAATTTAATCAGTAACACAAATGCCAAACAGAGAGTTTAATCAATAACACAAATGCCAAACAGAAAGTTTAATCAGTAACACAAATGCCAAACAGAGAGTTTAATAAATAACACAAAGGCCAAACAGAGAGTTTAATCAATAACACAAATGCCAAACAGAGAGTTCAATCAGTAACACAAATGCCAAACAGAGAGTTTAATCAGTAACACAAATGCCAAACAGAGAGTTTAATCAGTAACATAGATTCCAAACAGAGAGTTTAATCAATAACACAAATGCCGAACAGAGAGTTTAATCAGTAACACAAATGCCAAACAGAGAATTTAATCAGTAATACAAATGCCAAACGTAGAGTTTAATCAGTAACACAAATGCCGAACAGAGAGTTTAATCAGTAACACAAATGCCAAACAGAGAGTTTAATAAATAACACAAAGGCCAAATAGAGAGTTTAATCAATAACGCAAATGCCAAACAGAGAATTTAATCAGTAACACAGATGCCAAACAGAAAGTTTAATCAGTAACACAGATGCAAAACAGAAAGTTTAATCAGTAACACAGATGCCAAGCAGAAAGTTTAATCAGTAACACAGATGCCAAGCAGAGAGTTTAATCAGGAACACAGATTCCAAACAGAGAGTTTAATCAGTAACACAAATGCCAAACAGAGAGTTTAATCAGTAAAAAATATGCCAAACAGAGAGTTTAATCAGTAACACAGAATCCAAACAGAGAGTTTAATCAGTAACACAAATGCCAAACAGAGAGTTTAATCAGTAACAAATATGCCAAGCAGAGAGTTTAATCAGTAACACAGATTCCAAACAGAGAGTTTAATCAGTAACACAAATGCCGAACAGAGAGTTTAATCAGTAATACAAATGCCAAACAGAGAGTTTAATCAGTAACACAAATTCCAAACAGAGAGTTTAATCAGTAACACAGATTCCAAACAGAGAGTTTAATCAGTAAGACAGATTCCAAACAAAGAGTTTAATCAGTAACACAGATTCCAAACAGAGAGTTTAATCAGTAAGACAGATTCCAAACAAAGAGTTTAATAAGTAACACAAATGCCAAACAGAGAGTTTAATCAGTAACACAAATGCTAAACAGAGAGTTTAATCAGTAACACAAATGCCAAACAGACAGTTTTATCAGTAACAAACATGCCAAACAGAGAGTTTAATCAGTAACACAGATGCCAAACAGAGAGTTTAATCAGTAACACAAATGCCAAACCGAGAGTTTAATCAGTAACAAATATGGCAAACAGAGAGTTTAATCAGTAAAAAATATGCCAAACAGAGAGTTTTATCAGTAACATCGATGCAAACAAGAAAAATGTGAGCAAATTCGAAAGGTTAATCAGCTGAATTATAAATATGCTTTGTCATATTGCAGACAAAGAACTGAAGAAAATTCAAATCTTGAACATTTGTTACAAAAACCAAATATTTGGTTGTGTTAATTGTGAGGTGGTGGGTGGAAAGGTTTTGTTTCATCGAAGACGAAATTAAGGCACCACTCTAGGAGTTACTATTTTATTGTTATTGTTGTTAGTGTTAGAGCTATATTTTCAAAAGTATACTAAATAATAGTTTTATTGTTCATTTTAGAGCAATAATCATAAAACATAAATGAAAGATATTTGCATTAAGGACAATGTTCATTAACGTTTCTTCTAACATCTGGTAGTGTGTATAGACAGATTGTTTTTAGAGCAACGTTTTTGTATTTTACCGCTATTAGCTCATAGAATTTAGTTTTATACTCTAACAAGAACTAAAAAAATATTGATGGCAACAAAGTAATACGGAGTATTCAAAGATTGCCCCTTCATTCATTAGATCACTACACTATGATTTCATGAAGCCTTCTTTTATCTGATTGAATTAACCACAACTTAAAATACAAATTTGCATATTTCTGCATCATAAATTACATTCCTTGAAGAATAATACAATATTGTATCCGTTATAATTAACAATATTTTATATTTTGTATTCGAATTAATTGAACTTTGTCAGCAAACTCTTTTGTGGTTTTATGGCAAATAACAAAATCAACAAAAAAGCTGAATTTATTTACATGAAAGATTTGATGCAATGGAAATTATTTTCCAAGCAAGTAGAAAGTTATGACGTTTATGTCGCTTGATTATTCGAATCTTCAAACATTGTAAAATTGTGAACTTTTGTTTTTTTTCGATCCATTTTGATACGCCACACCTCAATTAAAAAGAATTTACCTTTAAGGTGAACATCTATTGATAAGATTAAATTATCAGGATGTTAGCAAGAACATAAATTTGGCAAATATATTTAAGCTGGCACACATTTAATAACAGACCATTCAGCCAACAATTATCTTGTGAAGCTCTTAAATTATAGAAAATTATTTAATGTTGGACAAATAAAATCTTTTTATATAACAAAGCTTAGGACCAACAATGAAAATTATGTAAATCGGCAATTAGATTAGCATTCTGGGAGAATTGCTCTCTAATTTGGTTTGTAGTATTTTATAATGGACGCGTTTTTGGGTTATTGGTCTATTTAAATTTACTTTTAAATTAATTAAACAAAATATAGAGACAGATTTATATAACAAAATATTTACTTAAATGGTAATAATAGTGCAGATCTTTAATAATTTTCTTCTTAAAATGAAGGAATTTTAAAGTTACTTTTTACTATCTTTAACATTCAAATTAATAGATATTTATAAAAGCATACAAAATGTTCATTTAAAGTTGATGGGCTACGAGTAGAACATCTTAATGTTGTTTATGGTTCATAAAAACCTGTCAAGATACCAAAACATATGGGCAATGCGGGGAAACAAATGAGCAACAAGACAAAAATATGTTTATCTTATAAATAAAAATGTTTTCAATAAACTTAAAAACATGTAAATTGTAAATTTACAAAATGAATCAAACCAATTATGATCCAATTTAATTTTGAAAAACAAGAAATAACATTAAAAAAACCTCTTTGAAATGGTTAAAGCGATTAACGTCACCAAAAACATTTCTAACTCAAAACAATCTCATTCCGAAGTGTTGAAATATTTAGAATTACCTCAAACATATTGCATGGCTATGATTAAAAACTATCGAACTAATTAAAAAAATCTTAATTCCAGAAGAAGAGAAACTGGTAGTTGACAAAATAAAACAAAGGAGTAATGAGATCATATTTCAGAGGAGGAATCTCGAGTCCTGATTATAAATCCTCGGTTCCTAATAAGGAAGGAAGTTCATTTGTCTCAATGACAACATCTTGTTTCAGTTAAAAACTCACATTTATCAACATTTCAACCAAGCCACCAGAGAACTTTCATCAATAGTAGCGAGCACCGACCATGATTTGATCAAATAGTTCATTAATCTCATGTTTTAGTACTTTGATGCTTGGTATTTTGGGATTTTAGAACTTTCGTGATTTAGTACTTTGGTGTTTTGGTACTTTGGTGATTTAGTACTTTGGTGTTTTGGTACTTTGGTGATTTAGTACTTTGGTACTTTGAGGATTTAGTACTTTGGTGTTTTGGTACTTTGGTGATTTAGTACTTTGATGTTTTGGTACTTTGGTGATTTAGTACTTTGGTACTTTGGTGATTTAGTACTTTGGTGTTTTGGTACTGTGCTGATTTAGTACTTTGGTGTTTTGGTACTTTGGTGATTTATTACTTTGGGGTTTTGGTACTTTGGTGATCTAGTATTTTGGTGTTTTGGTACTTTGGTGATTTAGTACTTTGGTGTTATGGTACTTTGGTGATTTAGTACTTTGGTGTTTTGGTACTTTGGTGATTTAGTACGTTGGTGTTTTGGTACTTTGGTGATTTATTACTTTTGGGTTTTGGTACTTTGGTTATCTAGTACTTTGGTGTATTGGTACTTTGGTGATTTAGTACTTTGGTGTTTTGGTGTTTTGGTGATTTAGTACTTTGGTCTTTTGTTACTTTGGTGATTCAGTACTTTGATGCTTGGTACTTTGGGATTTTGGTGCTATAGTGATTTAGTACTTTGGGGTTTTGGTACTTTGATGATTTAGTACTTTGGTGTTTTGGTACTTTGGTGATTTAGTACTTTGGTGTTTTGGTGTTTTGATGCCTTAACACTTTGTTGTTTTAGTACTTTGATGCTTGGTACTTTGGTGTTTTAGTACTTTGGTGATTTAGTACTTTGGTGTTTTGATGCCTTAATACTTTGGTGTTTTAGTACTTTGATGCTTGGTACTTTGATGTTTTAGTACTTTAGTGGTTTACTACCTTGGTGTTTTGGTACTTTGGTGATTTAATACTTTGGTGTTTTGGTTCTTTGGTGTTTTGGTACTTTTGTGTTTTGGTACTTTGATGATTTAGTACTTTTGTGTTTTGGTACTTTGATACTTTACTACTTTGGTGTTTTGATGCCTTAATACTTTGATGTTTTGTACTTTGGTGTTTTGATGCTTTACTGTTTTGGTGTTTTAGTACTTTGGTGTTTTGATACTTTGGGATTTTGATGCTTTACTACTTTGTTGTTTTTGTGCTTTGATGTTTTGGTAGTTTGAGCCTTTGGTACTTTGATGTTTTGGTACATTGGTGTTTTGATGCTTTGGAGATTTGATACTTTGGTATCTTGATACTTTGGTGCCTTGATGCTTTGGTACTTTGATGATCTGGTGCATTGATGATTTGGTACTTTGATGCTTTGGTACTTTAATGCTTTGGTACTTAAGTGCTTTGGTACTTTGATTCTTTGCTATCTTGGTACCTTGGTACTTTGATGATAGTTAGAAAAAAAATTAAGTTTACTAAATAATTAAATCAGTTCAAAATTTAGCTGTTTTTATATTATATTAATAATTTATAATTAAAATAAATGTTCAAATGGTGAAAGCTTTATTAAATTCAAAACAAATTTGAAATCATAAATATTTACACATGCTCAGTAAATCCTAAATAAGCAAAATTAATACTTTCTAACATCTTCAAAAGGTCTTTATTACCCATTCAAGTAACATTGTCGAATATGTTTACCAAACAATCGCCGAGAACAATCACTGCAACTGAAATGAAAAAAATAAAAAAGTGACCATTGTAAGACACACTTAGCTTCGCTGCAATCCACAATAACAATACTAAATGATCTAAAGATAATGGAACAAGCTGCATAACTTCTTAAAATGGTCACACAAATTAAAATTGTAAAAATAATTAAAACCAAAGCCTGTTATCTTATCAGTTCAAATGTTTATAACACGGAGGCAATTTTTCAAAACAAATTCATCATAGCAAACCAAGATTAATAGATAAGTAATGTGTTGTCTATGTACAAAATTCAATGCAAGGTGATAAAAATGTACAAGTAGGAAAATGAATCAACATTTCAAAGAAGTACTGAGGTATTACAGCAAAGCTTTTCTCAACCATTGGCCTTCTCCTCATATGCGATAGTGAAGATATTTATTCGTTTAGTAGCTCGAGTGATAAGAGATCTTAATGGTAGGGCTTATAAGGCACATTTGGACATTAGTTTATTGTTGCAAGCGTTCCATACCTTACCGTTAAAAAGTTTTCACACTTTTGAAAAACATTTAATGAATTATAAAATCATTGAGCCATTAAAGTGCTAATCCAAAAGAAGCCACAAAAAACGCGCTTTTATATGCATACAGAAACATCAAAGGTTGCCAATTAGGGTAATAAATCACTTAATAAAGAGATTTCGCGCCAATAAATCAAGATATTTGTTGTAGATACATTTTAGATGCTCAACATCTCGATGAAAAGAACATCAAAGATTCCGTCGAGTTATCGCCAAACCGCTAAAAGGATTTTTTTTTACGATATTAACCCGTTCGTCATTAGTTAAACACTGCCGGAAAGAACAAAATACCTTTAAATTAGTATTGCACATGACCCTTATTATATGGGACTTTTCATTAAACTTTGTTTGAAAAGCCAGCTTCAATAAATGACCTCTAATTGTTTTTGGTGTTGTTGGGACAGTGGATGATTTGTGGATTGTACCGAAGGTCTGCCATTTTTTTTCTTCAAAATAATGAAAAAACAAATTTCATACAAAAATTTGCCTAAGTATAAACAAAGAACATAACATTCTAAAACAAATGGAAGAACTAGAGATTTAAAGGTACAATGGCTGAATGATTTTTTTGAATAATTTACATTTTAGGAGTTTTTAGACTTAGCCAATTTATCATAAACTTCATGGCTAACCAAGCTATTTATTTGAAAGCTTACAAATGATTTCATTGTAAACAAACAAATGAACTAGTAATCCACGAACCGGACGGTTCAAATGTCTCGCGATGATTCATTCAGTAACTTTAAAAAAATTATCTCTAAAAATATCAAATGAAAAATGGTGTTACAAAGTGAGAAAACATCATTTTAGAAAAAAATCACCTTAGATACTTTTCATGTGTACTTTATTTCCAATCTCAACAAAAATGAAATAAATTGTAGGTTATAAAGCTGAACTATCTTAGGTAAGAAACAAATGCAAGACATAACAAAATAAATCAATGATTTGGAATTTAGTATCTGCTGAATACAATAGAGTTTATTATCATAAGCCATTAAATTATAATTTAAATAGAACCCCTCAGCCAACATAGCCTTGGTGCTGCTTAATAAAATCTATCCAAATGGTCAATATAAGCTGATCCAAGAGGATGCAAAATGTAAACTTTTACTTCAAAGTGATCACTTTAACCACTAGGCCATCACCATAATGGACTTTTATGTCCTTCAGTGTACACTATTGAAGTGAAAACAAAATGATGAATAAACTAGTCTCTTCAATCATCAATGTACCTGAACGAGGAGATCTTGCTGTAGGGGATGGTCCGACTTCATCAACCTCTTGCCCAAAGATCTTGGCCAGTAAAGCAGGATCCGGAGGAGGAATCGGATACATGCCAATGGCCATTTCCACGAGAGAAAGTCCCAAGCTCCAAACATCACTGGCCACAGAATAATTATCACCATTCAACCGTTCAGGCTGGCAAAGGAAAATTACATTCACTTGTGTAACAAAATAAAATTCAGCATTTATAATCACTATCACTGTGTTAGACCTGGATATGTAGAAGAACAATATAAAGTAATGTTCTATAATTATGAATAACAATTATATCATATCTCAATTGTGTTTGTCTTAAACATTATATTATGGCAACGAGGAAGTTTGTCTTAAACATATTATAATACCAACTTATTACACACTCCTTGTTTTATTGTGTGAAAAATGTAACATTTTGTGGTGTAAATATAGAACACAGCCTATACCATTTTTACAGACAGGGTAAACTCAAAAGATTTGAGGACATAAGACATTGCCCAAGTGGATTTCCCTGAAAGTAGATCTATACATATACTAGGAATTTAATTGTTACTATGCTATAACTATTCAAAATGAGTTACAATTAGTATGTGTAGAAATGTATTCCATTATGTAGAAAGCAGTACCACCTGCCTGTAAATAGTCTGATACTAGACAAGCATGCATAAACGAATTTAGATGAGTTTACAGTTATGAAATGTGATGAAATGCAACAATTTGAACAGTTGTAAAAATAAGCTAGTAATTCACAAACCGAATGGTTCAAATGTCTTGCGACCATTCATTCAGTAACTTTAAAAAGAATTCTATCTCCACAATCAAAAATGGTGCTACAAAGTGAGAAAACATCATTAAATCAAAAAAGCACTTTAGATACTATTTATGTATACTTCATTTCCAATCCATTGATGGATAAATAAAAACAAAATATGGAAAAAATGATCCAAAACATTTTGTATGCCCACAACCAAAAATGTCAATCAAAAATAGTGTTACAAAGTGAGACAACATCATTTAATCAAAAACATCTTAGAGATTATTTATGTATACTTCATTTCCAATCCAGTTATGCATAAATCAAACCAAAATAAGAAAAGAAAAAAATATAAATTTTAGTCGATTCAATGAAAAAAGTAGATGAGTAATAACAATAACCACAATAAAAATACCTATTAATGTATAATAAAACCAATAATCAAGCATATATGAAATGAAATTTTAATAGTATAGATGATATATAAGCATTCAAGTCATTGTCTAACGCCGACCCCGACGACGAGGACATCGGAATCACTATGCCTATGTAGAGCTTCGCTACTCACGCTCAATAAAAAGAATCATAAAGGCTTATTTAGAGCTGAACTTTGTTTAGATTGGAGAAAAGATAAAATCTAGCTTTTGATTTCCATTATTTTCATTTCTTTTCATTGGTTATTATGGATTTTTTCTTCATATTGATCAAGAACTTAAAAAATTATAGAACTGAACTAATGGAATGCAAATAGATATACCATGCATTAGAGCATATATAATTTATTGAAACCAAAACCTCAAAATAATAAATTACTAAATTAAAACCAACATAAAAGAAATTGAGCACAAAGTCTTACCGACATATAGCTTCGGGTTCCGACAAAGGTGTTGGCCATGCTGTCAATCAACTGTCCAGAGACACCAAAATCACAAATCTTGATTTCACCCCGAGAGTTCACAAGAATATTTGATGGTTTAACATCTCTGTGTATAATTTTATGCTTTTCTCTTAAATAAGACAATCCTTTCAAGACCTGTGAAACAATAAAAAAAATTGTAAAGCTTCAAATAAACTAGTAATTCGCGAACCAAATAGTTCAAATGTCTCGCAACAATTCAGTAACTTTATAAAATGCATTTTTTCAAAATAATTTTATGTCCCCATATCGGAATGTCAACCTTTTTTATTATAAAATGAAGAAATACAATTCAATAAAAAATTCACCTTAGACTATTTATGTACACTTCATCTTTAACCTATTAGTGCATAAATCAAACACAAATATTTTTATCAAGAGATTTTTTATTTTTTCATCTCAGAAATAGCAATTTAAAAAGGTGTTACAAAGTAAGAAAATATCATCTAATCAAAAATTCACCTCGGACACTATTTCTGTAAATTTCATTCCGATCTATTGGTGCATCAATCAACCTAAAATATGAAAAAATATTTTATCAGAAAATCACTTTAGATACTATTCATGTATACTTCATTTCCAATCCATTGATGCATAAATCAAACCAAAAATGGATATAACAGGGCATCCATCAACCAGAGGTAACAAATGGTTTCAGTAAAAGACAAGAACCTAGATTACAGATTAATTGAACTTACAAAAAAATGTAAAATAAAAAAACTAACATTTGTCTTCACCTCTTATAAAAAAAGCAAAATATTTTTAAGTTCATTAAAACTTGTTTATTTTTAAGCAAAGTAATTTAGAAAAAAAACTTCAACATTTACCTTTACCTCTTATAAAAACAGTGAAATATTTTCTAAGTTAATTTGACTTATAAAACATAATTTTTTAAAGAAAATATAATATATAGAATTTTTTTATTTTAGCATAACCTATAAACTTTGTTCAATAAAAAAACTGTGAAATAAAAATAAAAAACTCGAACATTTACCTTCACCTAAATTGTGAATTGGAGACGACGACGCCGATGGACTGATTTACGCATGTCGATTGTAATAGGGTACCCATAGGATGGATACCTTAATAATAAGTTAATTTAATGAAAAAATGTAGATAAAAAGTAATAAAAATATCTACTAATATATTAAAACCAATAATGAAGCCTACATTAAATGAAGTTATAATAGTATAAAATGATATATTACCATTTAAGTCATTGTCTAACGCCTACGATGACATCGGAATTGCTAAGTCTATCTAGAGCTTTGCTACACATACTCGACAAAAAGGTTCCCAAATGTTCATGCCATTCATTAAGAGCAGATTCTGTTCTCTTAAATACAGATCACATTAAATTTAGTTATAAATCTGAACTTTCATAACGAAGCAACAAACCACTCACTGTAGAACAAATTTTTCCGAGAATAGGCTCTGGAATACGTATGGCTTTTTTCAGACAAAGATCCAAGGAGCCTCCATCCATATATTCCATACAGATTGAAATCTCTCCTTCACTGCAATTAGAAAAACATTAAGTAATGACCAAAAACCATGATATGATTTGAAAGCACAACTAAAATATCACTGCAATTAGAAAAACATTAAGTAATGACCAAAAACCATGATTTCAAAGCACAACTAAAATATCACTGCAATTAGAAAAACATTAAGTAATGACCAAAAACCATGATTTGAAATCACAACTAAAACATGAACCGCATATTTACCTGTAGAATGCTCCATAAAATCCTACAATGAATGGTGAATTGCATTCATGTAAAACTTTCAACTCTCTAATGATTTGGTTTCTTACCGCAGGTTTCACCTCTAGATGGATTAACTGCAAATAATTGTTTTTTATAATGAAATAAATAAGGAAGTTTGATATATATTGAGGAAAATATGATCGACATGAATTTTTTGCACATTCAAAATGAAGAACGGAAAAAGAAATTGATAAATCACTAATATATAAGCAGATAAATAAAAGTCCACTGAGGACCTTTTACTTCTAGAAATATGTGTTGATCAACTTTAAATAAGTTTCAACAAAAAACAAACATTGTTACAGGAGTTTTAAAAACTTTATTTGAACCAATTTCAACAAAAAACAAACATTGATACAAAAGTTTTAAAAACTTTATTTCAACAACTTTCATCAAAAAACAAACATTGTTCCTAGAGTTGAAAACTTTATTTCAACAACTTTCAACAAAAAAAATATTATTACACGAGTTTTAAAAACTTATTTGAACAAGTTTCAAACAAAAAACAAACATTGTTACACAAGTTTTAAAAACTTTATTTGAACAAGTTTCAACAAAAAACAAACATTGTTACACAAGTTTTAAAAACTGTATTTGAACAAGTTTCAACAAAAAACAAACATTGTTACAAGAGTTTAAAAACTTATTTGAACAAGTTTCAATAAAAAACAAACATTGTTACACAGGTTTTAAAAACTTGTTTGAACAAGTTTCAACAAAAAACAAACATTGTTACACAGGTTTTAAAAACTTATTTGAACAAGTTTCAACAAAAAACAAACATTGTAACACAAGTTTTAAAAACTTATTTGAACAAATTTTATCAAAAAACAAACATTGTTACTAGAGTTGAAAACTTTATTTCAACAAGTTTCAACAAAAAACAAACATTGTTACGCGAGTTTTAAAAACTTTATTTGAACAAGTTTCAACAAAAAACAAATATTGTTACAAGAGTTTAAAATCTTTATTTGAACAAGTTTCAACAAAAACAAATATTGTTACAAGAGCTTTAAAAACTTTAATAGAAAATACCTTTCTTGCCATTGCTAGTCCCGATGGCTTATGCCTTTCTTTGTTGACAACTCCACCATTACCGGCACCCAGTTCTCCGAGTTTCTCAAAATCATCTGCATTTAGTTCACCGACCTAAGAACACAAATTCAAAAGTGTTGAATTATTCAATTATTTCAAACAATCTTATAAAAAAATAACAGCCTATAAATATTTCATATTTTTCATAGTTTCTCCCTAAGCTAAGATGACATCTCTTTTTCATTGTAAACATTGCTTTAATTCAAAAAACAATAAAGGCATGTACAATTCAAACTTCAATTAACCATTGAAGTACCATTCCAGCAACATTATTCTTAATGGTAGTTCACATTGTTAAATAATGCAAGTGTTAGCAATCAATTATTATAACGTACATAAGAGGAAAATTGGAAACGACTCTAGCCATTCTTCAATTATCATTGATGATTTTTCTAATGTGTATAATTTGTATAGTAGTGAAGGGTTAAGATTTGGTGTTGACTTATTTTAGTAACTTTTATTTACAATAAAAGATATTTCATAAATGTTATCAATATAAATTTTAATGACAAAAAATTTAATTTAAATTTATAATTGAAACTTTGGATACAACTACTACCCCGACAACGGAGACAATAAAGACGACGGAATAGTAACACCTCAGTAGAGCTTCACCATTGGCCCGCTCGCCAAAAAACTATTTAATTTTTCAAGAAATTTCAATCTTTATTATGAATTGGCAAATGAACACTGGTTTAGTTGAGGAAGAAAAGGGGACAAATTCAAGCAAGAACTTCCCTCACTAAAACTATCTGTATGACTAGCCACAAATGGTTGCTAATCTCGCATAAAGTAAACAAGCATGATTTGCTTAAAAGGATAATATATATAAACTTCTCAGAAAACTAGTAATCCACGAACCGGACGGTTCAAATGTCTCGCGATGATTTATTCAGTAACTTTAAACAAAATTCATCTCCACAAATGTCGAATCAAAAATGGTGTTACAAAGT
>JARUHE010353863.1:0-18004 GCA_031471125.1 Archaeomysis grebnitzkii
TAAATATATTTTTATAAATATATACAGTATATATACATATATATACATATATATTTATAATATATAAATATATAAATATATTTTTATAAATATATACAGTATATATACAGTATATATACATATATATACATATATATTTGTGTATCTACAACAGGTTTATTTAGAATTAAACAAACGAATATCAATTATGTTTGTTTCTCCACAGAAAAGTTTTTATCGCTGTATAATACATGAAATGAATAAATTAGTCGCATGATCTTATCTGCCTTTCTATAAAAGGGACTTTCGATGAAATAAAGTCGATCCATTAACTTTGATAGTCTTTCTCATCAATAAAAGCAAAGAAAAATAAAAAGTTTTCTGAATGTTTTGTTTATTCAATTTGTTTGGTTGAAGGAAAGTACTTTTACATCGAGTAAACAAGTCTTAAAGTTTAATCAATTTTTTTTCTGTTTGAAGTTAAGTGAATCTTAATTCAATTTTAGTTCAGACGACACCATAGTGGACCACAAATTACTGCAAGCCTTGCATAACATCGCACCACATTGATTCAATGTAAAACTAACATAGATCACTTTTATTCGATGTTGAACGAACATAGATCACTTTGATTCGATGTTAAACTTACATAGATCACATTTATTCGATTTTAAACGAACATAGATCACATTTATTCGATGTTGAACGAACATAGATCACATTTATTCGATGTTGAACGAACCTAGATCACATTGATTCGTTGTTGAACGGACACAGATCACATTTATTTTATTTTAAACGAACATAGATCATATTTATTTGATTATAAACGAACATAGATAACGTTGATTCGATGTTAAACGAACATAGATCACATTGATTCGATGTTAAACTAACATAGAGTACTTTTCTATTAGCATCACATTGATTGTTTTTTAGCCCCAGATATATTATGATGTGCTTGCATCACAACAATTATATGCTAACATATTTTTGGTATCTACACACTAACTTGGGTATTCGTATTTGCTTATGTAAGTATCACATAATCTAGGTAGGTATCACAATACCATATTGCCTTCTTATAAACAGTCTCAAGATTCATGGCAGCTATCATATTGTACAATGAAAACAAGATGTCTATCTGTGTTGGCTAGAACAATTCAGCACTTACATTTATCAATGTTTTTCAAAGATTGTCCATATTTCGGTTTTATATCATCTCTTCCAGTTACGATTCTAACTCTTACTAAAGGTTAGAATCTTAATTTTCCTCAACTGTGTTTAGTTATTGAAAAAAATATTTAACTTTTTGGTGCTAAATTATTTTTATTTAGAATGACTAACCAGATTATCTGTTGATAGATTTTCATTTGATATTTAAGTGATCATTAACTTTTGTGAAATATGTATATACTGTATATATATATCCTTTTTTTCTCTCTCACTCTCTCTCTCTGTGTATACCTACATTTATATTATATAATTACTGGTAACTACAACAATGAAAAACTGTTTTGTTTTACTTCTATTATACTTCTAACCTATTATAATTATTTTAAAATGTGTTTGGCAACATTTTTATATTTGCACAACCACAACCACAATTTTAAAATAAAACTATAACATTACATTGATCACCGCTTTATTGCATTGCTTATCATGAAATAAATGAATAAAAAAACTATAGAGTTGTGTCATTATAAAATGATTCCAAATTAAGATTTCTTCTAAATATGGAAGATCTGCATTCTCATTGGCTAGTGAAAAGCTGGATCTGTATTCCCATTGGTCAATAGAACATTGGATATCCACTCCTCTGTGTTTACAAAATTCTTGAATTTAAAAACAGTTTAACTTTTGATCTTAGTTTTTTGTTGTTATTGTAATTTATATTATACTTTAGTACCATATCTTATTTGTAGTTATGTGTTGTTTTAATGTAATTCTATACTTATTGCTACTACAATCATTTTATTAATTTCCTTAGTATGTTTCAATCAATTTAGCTCTTGATTCCATTATTATTACTGGTTCTTAATAACTTTCTACAAAGTATTCTTAAATTCTATGTTAGGACATGCATTTATCTAAATAGTTTTAATTAATTTTAGTAACATTTTAATATTTTTTAATAACATTTTAAAACATCCTATTAATATTTTAACACTTCTTCGTAACACTTTTAATATATTTTCTTAACATTCGAATGCTTCTTAATTTAATTCTTTTAACATTTTAATAGTTCGTAGTAATTGCTCAATATACTTTTGGCTTTCCAAAATGTATTTGCTACTTCTTACGATGCAACGGATTTACTAAAACCAGATATAACATAAAATTATAAAAAATTTAATAAATATATCATTTATATAATAATATATTGTACACATAGTAAAAATAATAATAACATTATAAACATATATACAATAATAGTTCGAATAATTATATTATTTGTTTAATGATATAGATACACTAAAAATAACAATAACATTATAAACATATATACAATAATAATTCGAATAATTATATTATTTATTTAATAGTATAAATACACTAAAAACAATAATAACATAATAAACATTTACACAATAAACATAAAAAACAATATAATATTTCTATAATAAAATAAATATAATAATAACATAATAAACACATAGACAATAATAATTCAAACAATTATAAATATTCATTATGTAATGTTATAACAAAATTATCAACATTATTTTAACAGTAATATCATGATAATAATAGTACAACAATAAAATAACATCATAATAATATCAGTATAACTAAACAATAATAAAATAATAACAATGCTACAAACATACAATAATAGCATAATAATAATAGTATAACCATATAATAATAGCAAACATAATGAAGCAATGTTAGCACAATAAAGACATTATAATAATATAACAGTAGTAATAGCACAAATAAAATATATTAATTATGTTTAACGTTGTTTGTGAAAAGTTACATGTGTAAATATATTAGATCTGCAGTACAGAGTGCTTATAAATTAACTGCGTATTTCGATGAAATTGAAGACTTTTATATAAAATTCGTACTGAATTAATTTGCTCATGTTCAAACCGTCCTCTACACACAGTTTGGGTGTTCTAAGTACATGGTGTCCTATAATCATCATCATCATCATCATCATCATCATCATCATCATCATCATCATCAACATAATTATCATCATCATCATCATTATCATTATCATTATCATTATCAATATCATTATCATTATCATTATCATTATCATTATCATCATCAATATCATCATCATTATCATTATCATTATCATCATCACCATCGCTATAATCACAATCACAATCACAACCATAATGTTATTAAGATAGTAATTAAAAAAAAAACTAATTGTATTATATAATTATAATGCAATTATTAACTTTTTCAGTAAAACTTATATTGTAATATATTTAATATTATTTTCATCAAAATTAGTTTTATAATTATGAATTTTTACAAGTATCTCATTCACATTGGTTCAAGTCAACTCCAATCTATTGATGGAAAAATTAATGTGGAGGTCTTTCCTTAAAATCTCATATGCTAAGCTTATCCCGGTTTGAAGGAAGCGCATTATATCGGATGTATATTCTTAGGGTATAATATTCATTGGGAAGTTGAATGTGGCGTATCGTTGATGTGAGTTGTAGTATTAAGGTTAAAATTTGATGCTGGGCAGAGATCAGTTAGGTTCGATTAAACTCTCATAAAAATATTGAAGATGATTTAATTATTTCATAATTGCTATTTTATATTATGGTTTATTATAACTATTGATTAATAATTAATACTTATTATATTTCAAGTTATTATGTGTTATAATGATTACTTAATAATTAACTTTTATTAAATTATAATTTACAGCTGAATTATAATAATTATAATTATAATTATAATAACTATTGCTTAGTAATTAAAATTGATTAAACTATAAGTTATTATGTATTATAATGATTGCTTAATAATTAATATTTATTAATTATAAGTTATTATATATTATAATAATTGCTTAATAATTAATATTTATTAAATTATAAGTTATTATGCATTATAGTTATTGTTTAGTAATTAGCATTTATTAAATCATAAGTTATTATGTATTATAGTTATTGCTTAATAATCAAATTTATTAAATTATAAGTTATTATATATATTATAATTTTTGCTTAACAATTAACATATATTAAAATAAAAGTTATTATGTATTATAATGATTGCTTAATAATTAACGTTTATTAATTATAAGCTATTATGTATTATAATAATTGCTTAATAATTAACATTTAATAAATTATAAGTTATTATGTATTATAGTTATTGCTTAATAATTAGCATTTATTAAATTATAAATTATTATGTATTATAATTACTGCTTAATATTCATAATTTCTTAAATTATAAGTTATTATGTATTATAATTATTGCTTAATAATTAACATTTATTAAATTATAAGTTATTATGTATTATAATTATTGCTTAATAATCAACATTTATTAAATTATAAGTTACAGTGGAATTTCTGTTGATTGGTTTTAATATTCAAATAATGTAAATAATAAAGAACGTATAATTATTTGTATTTAATAGCTGTCGCTTGCTTATAATTATTTATTCAAATAAGATCTTGACCTTCTAATGATAATTGAACTAAATTTATTCAAATATTCACATTGTTTATAGTATTTTTATCGAGGTATTCAAGTAGATTGTAATCTCCAAGCCATTGTACTACGATAGTTGATACAATAATGTAAATAATAATATGAATACAAATAACAATAATAATGACAAGAACAACATTATTAATAACAATAATAAAAATAATAATAATAATAGACTTAGACTTTTGTTTTTATTTGTACATGGAATACAAAATCAATAAGGGTGTACTCCCACTATAGTAAATACTTTAAAATAAAACTTTACAAAGAATATGAATACAAAATATCAAAAATAAGAATAATAATAATAAAAATGATAATAAAGATAATAAAAAACAAAAACAACAACAACAACAACCAACAATGAACAACACACAACAAACGATATACAATAAATAACAAACAACAACATGAAAAATAATAATAAACCACAACAACAACAATAAAAAATGGCATCAACCAATAAATAACTAACAAAAACAATAAAACTCAATAATACAACATACAAAATAACCAATATGCACAGAGCTTTCCAAACACTAACAACAAAAAAAACAAACACACCAATACCAGTAACAAACAGTTCCCATGCGACTACTAATAACAACCACCGCCAACAACAACAACAAAAACGAATGAACAGTAACAACACTAGTAGAAATAATAAATATTATCAAAGTACTGTAATTTTGCTAGCAGTCTTTATAAAGTCCGTTACTAGTTTTTATTAACACGTATAGACTTACAAGTGTTTACATATTTTGTTTTTAATATCTTTTTTCTGTAAAATGTCCAAATTTTGACTAATAAACATGTCATTATCGTTAATAAAATAGTGCTTTACTTTTTTGAAAACCTTATTTATCTAGTTTCAACATTTACATTTTGTGTTTTATGATTCATAAATAATTTTTCTTGGTATGTATAATCATTTTTCTTCATTTTCTTTTACTTACCAACATGAAAACATAATTCCAGAGGTATTCAAATATATTGAGTGATAATACTACTTACATATTTGAAAGCTCAAGTAGACATGTCTACATTGCTTATCAAAACCTAAATATAAATGTCAACATATTTGTGCATTTATAAAGTTCGAGTTTTAAAGCCTTATAAACCTTCAAGAAGTGAGAATATATTAATACTAACAACCCAGGGTAGCGAATCTAACACCAACTTTGAATGAATTCATATTTACAAAAGTGACCAATTTCAACAAATCTGTTCATAAATAAGTAGATCTGGCATCATCAATACCTATTAGTGGGTTAAACTAGGACACACCAGAAAGCGCAAAGGCAAAACAAAAAACTCTTTTAGTAGTGAGACAATTTGAAAAAATAGTTTTTGTGTATGTAAATCTGCTGCACACGAATGAATTGCAGATAGTAAATATTCTTACACAGTTGAGGTTAAGTTTTACTTTGTGAAGTAAATACTCTTATAAAGTTGATGCTTTTTTGTAATTTTAATTGTGAAGTACATATTCTTATAAAGTTGAGATTGGATTGTATTTTGTGAAGCACATATTCTTATAAAGTTGAGATTGGATTGTATTTTGTGAAGCACATATTCTTATAAAGTTGAGGTTATAGTGTACTTTGTGAAGTACATATTCTTAAAAAGATAAAATTAGATTGTGTTTTGTGAAGAAAATATTCTTATAAAGATGAGATTAGATTGTATTTTGTGAAATACATATTCTTATAAAGTTGAGGTTATAGTGTACTTTGTGAAGTACATTTTCTTATAAAGTTGAGATTAGATTGTATTTTGTGAAGTACATATTCTTATAAAGTTGAGGTTATATTGTTCATTGTGAAGTATATATTTTTATAAAGTTGAGATTAGATTGTATTTTTTGAAATAAATATTCTTATAAGGTTGAGGTTATATTGTACGTTGTGATAGTTAACGAATATTAATTATAAATAACGAATGAGAAGCTTTAAATGACCTATGACCTACGCAGTAAAGTCGAAACTGTCTTTTGTTTTAATTACAAAAATAATTAATTCTTTGTTCCATAAAAATCAATTAACTCTATTACTTGGTCTGAAATTCAAACAAGTCCTTAACAAATGTGCAAAACTATTTAGTGCGGGGCTAGTGCGCAACTGCGCATGCGTCAATCTGATTTTAACTACTAAAAGTAAAAAAATTTTGATTTCTTCAACACAAAATAAAAAAAATATTGAAAATATATGTTTGCAGTTTTGTCTTAATTAACAAATGACATAATGGAACAGCTGTTATCTTTTGTATTTATGTTCTTATTTTTGGTGTTTACCTAAAAAGTAAAGAAAAAAAATACAATATATCTAATTTTCAAATATCAACAGTTTCCAAAAGTTGATAAATGACAATTTACAAATCTTTATCTAATTCGCATAGTAAATCTTAATGTTTATAATTCACCAACATTTTTATAAGTCTTACAATGTTATTAAAAATAAAACGATAGTTTTTAATCAGTTAAAATATTAATAAAAACATATTGTTTTTCAGCAAAACATAAAAGCGCTACATAACTGGTAAAATTAAAAAGTGGCTGCACCAAAACCTGTGAATGGTCTAAGTAAAATTAGTGTAGTAGAACATTGTAATCTAATCAAATGTAGATTGAGAAATGGTGTAAAGTTGTCTTTCAAAGTTTTTCACTAACATTTCGTTCTAAAAAAAAATTCTCCAACAAAAATGGTGGCATAATTGTAACGAAGGCTTGTGAAGCTTGACTCTATGTGCTTCTTTATAGCTTAACTTGTTGATAAATAAAAACTTAAGTAACAGTTCATATAACTTAGAGATAAGAGCCGCGTCACTAACAACCATGACGCATCATAATTATTATTTTTACTGCTTTTATCTTCTATTTAATATTTATAATTAAAAGACAAGACTTTTATATTACGATTTGTAAGCCATTGTGTTGAAAAGAGCTTTCTTGAGGTAATAGAATACAAAATAAATCATAATTTTTTGTAAGTACTTATTTGAAAACTAAAAAAAGTTTGTAACCAGTCAAATTTGATCAGTTTTTAACTTATATTTTCATAATTTAAAGTTAATTTTTAATATGATTTGGTTGGCGAGAGTTTTCTTAAAACGATCGAGCAAAATTTAAATAATATATACTTATATGTGTTTATTAAAACATAAACAAATTTAAAATGAAATGAATGCTCAAGGCAATTGTGAATGTTGTCGTTTCCTTTTCATTTCACATTGAAGAAAGCGTGTCAATCATAGGCACATCAATCTGGACCTGCCAATATAAGAATTGTTCTCTAAGTTGAAGACTTAACCTGAGGCAAAACATATAATCAAATAATGTATAGTATTTTTTAGTAAATGGATGAAGCTTAAAATAATTGTATTGCGATGAATGTTTGATCAACTAAATAATAATTGAAAACGTAAAAATTTTGGAATTAAAGGGAAAACTATTAGACAGTTCAGATTGATGTTACAAAATTGTATAAAACAAAAAATAAAAACCAATACAAATAAATAACTTATGTGGTAGTTTAATAAGCGCTTAATTTCACAGCAATTCACAATAATTTATGTATGGATAAACTGGTACACATGAAATTGTTGAAGTATTTTTATACTCATGTTTGCTTCGTTTCATGAAAATAAAGATAATGCTATTGATACAAAGCTTTAATATTGAAAATTAAACGAGGACATGCTCATATGTTGGAGTTGCTTTTCACACCAACATAAACAACATCAACGGTTTGTTTTGCATCACATTTCTAACGAACTGATAATCTACATTTTTTTCTATTCTTTGTCTTATCTTGAACGAAATAAGAAAACAGTTTTTTGCTGCAATGATGCAAATAATAAACTTTACTTCTCTTTTTCTTCTGACCTTTGTTTAATCTATTTAATTTTATTTTTCTTCAACTTTCTTTTTTTTGTTTACTTTTATTTTCCTTCATTCTCTTCTTCTCAATCATCCCACTTTCTTCTATTTAGACTCATTCTATTAATGGAGCACAATGAAAATCACCGATTTTTAATCAATGTGTAAACTAATGTCGGTTAAAATAATTTTTTAAAATCTATTTTCTAAATTTATTTTTTACTCATAGAAATCATCCAATATATTATAAATTGATTAGGTTAGACCTAACACTATAAATTTTAGACCAATTGAAAACTAAATTAATGAAGAGGTCCGTAAAGTAAGCAGAACTTTCGAAATAGTTTTTTGTAATTAACATCATGAGAAGTTCAATACAGGAGGCAGTGAACAGAAAAACACATGGTGGAGAGACAAAAAATATCAAATAGCTAGATCTATAAATCGATGTGGACAAGAATGTTTATTTTTAATTAAATGTTTGGTTGGTGTTTTCTAAGTCTTGTTATCTTTGGTTAATATGCTGGGGATATTTAAATAATAAGTTTGGTTTTCATTCAAAGCTTGGCATGTTTGAGCAGAAGTAGAAAAGTAAATGATATACAATATGTATGTTTAACTCTTCGATAATTTATAGGAAAACAAATACAAACACTATTAAAATATGTTTATTTAAGACAAGTTTGAATATATATAAATAAACAATAAATAAAAGATAATTAGCTTCACAATTATTTTTCTTGTGCAATTGAGAAAAAAAGGAGACCTTTCTAAAAGTCCATAAAATTTATAATTTATCGTCAATAAAAGTTATCTCTAAAATAAAATAAGGAAGATCAAATACTTAAAATGGTTTCTTTTGGTATTGTTAGCTTGAATAAATTGAAAAAATGAAAATGTTTACAACTTTTTTTGTTAAATCGTTTTTAGAAGACAAGACACTCGTACTAGTTTGAATCCCTTCATTTTGTTGAGTATTTCTTACCATCAAAATGTAATACAAAAAATATAACAAAATAGCAATACATATGGAAATAATAATAATAGTAATAATAATGACAGTATTTATGGTATTAGTTGTGTTAGTGGTAGTAGTAGTGTTAGTCGTAGTATTAAATGTAGTAGTGATAGTACTAGTAGTGCAGTTTGTTGTATTAGTAAAATTAGTAGCGATAATGAAAACAGTAGTAGCTGTATTAGTAGTGATAACATTGGTAGTAGTTGTGAAATTATTGTTATTTGTAAAACTAACAGTATTAATAAACTTAGCAGTAGGAGTGGTAGTAGCATTAACAAAATTGGGAGTGTTAGTAGAACTATAACTAGTAGTAGCGGTATTAGTAGTAGTAAATTTGAAAGTGGATTAAAATTATTGTTAGTAAGAAAATTTGAAGTTGTAGTCAAATTATTTTTAGTAGTAAAAGGAATAACAGTTTCAGGTGTAGTGATATTGTTATTATTAATATTATTATTATTATTAATAGTAGTAATAGTATTAATAGTAATATTATCATTAGTAGTATTATTAGTATTAGAAGTAGTAGTATTAATAATAGATAAGATAATACACCTTCAGTACCGCTAGCGTGGGTGGTGATCAACGTCATATCAAATATAAAGACGAAGGGTTGAAAGAAAAGAAATTGCTGAAAATAATTCATTCTTCAACAAAGCTTAGAAGCAAAATCAAAATTCCTGAAATGAGCAACACCAAATACAAATAAAATATTCACAAACCTAAAACAAAAAAAAACTTCAAAGCATACATACAATTTTTAAAATTTATCAGAAACATTGAATCTCGTTTTAACATCACCTTTAAATAATTCTATAACACTTTTACAGCTGAAAAGTACTTTAAGAAAAATAAAAACATATTGTCAAAGCAAAATAATTGTCAACATGAAAATAAACAAAATAAAAAAATATAATTGTATTTTGGTAAAGAAATACTTTCTATATAATGCTACTTCTATATAATGTATAGAATAGTCTTATCTTTTCTAATTAAATAAAATAATTTATTACCAAAGAGTAACTATTCTTTGTTTCATATGAACTTAATGGAAGAAACTTTACTGTATTAACTGTTCAGTTAATACCAATACAAATACTTTCTTACCGATATTTCGATTGCAACAAGTTTTCATTTTATGTTTAACAAAATGTTTTTTATTTTATAATAAAATATTCTTTGTTTGTTTTATAACACAATGTTTTGTCTATTTATAATAAAAGTTTTTTTTTGTAATAAAATGTTTTTTTTATTTGATAAAAAAGGTTTGTGTTTACTTCATAATAAAATGTTTTGTTTTTTCATAACAAAATTTTTTTTTTATTTGTTAATAAAATATTTTGTTTATCTTATAATTAAATGTTTTGTTTATTTTATAATTAATTTTTTTCTTTGTTATATAATTAAAGGTTTTGTTTATTTTATAATAAAGTATTTTGTTTGATTTATAATCAAATGTTTTGTTTATTTATAATAAAAGTTTTTTTTAAAGGTTTTTTTTTATTTATAATAAAAAGTTTTGTTTATTTTATTGTAAAGTTTTTTTTTCATCTTACTATAAATTTTTTTGTTCATTTCAAAATAAAATGTTTTGTTTATATAAAATGTTTTGTTTCTTTGATAACGAAGTGTTTTGTTTTTTTCTATAATAATTTTGTTTGTTTGTTTTATAATTAAATGTTTTTTTTTTATATTTTATAGCAAAATGTAAAATGTTTTGTTTCTTTAATAATTAAATACTTTTTATATTTTGTAACAAAATGTTTTGTTTATTTCTTAACAAATTGTTTTGCTCATTCCATAATACATGTTTTGTTTATTTTAGAACAATTTTTTTTTTATCTTTTAATAAATTGTTTTGATTATTTTATTTCCATTACTTTCCTTTTGCACTGTTATGGTCTATCGTTTTCCACAGGAGTTGTAGGAAAGGTTCCATCTATACTAAATTAAATTAAAGTAACATTTCTGCTCATAGTTTCGCAGGTATTAGAGGAAAATATATTTTTATTTCCTGTCATCAACCATCTATTGGGCGACCAAGTGTATAGGTTAATTTTCCTTTTACTTTAACGCCCACAAAATTCAAAACCAATGTTCATAGCAAAATGAATTATCTTTAGTTTTGTCAGCCTTTGTTATTTTTCCGGTGTATATGCAATTTTCTTTACTAAATAGTTTGGTGCAGTCCAATATTTTGTTCATCTATATCATTGCTTTCATATTATTTTAAACTTGTAAGACTTAGTTTGTATATTAAATATTAAGTTTTTCATCTATAAAATCAATGAACATTTGTATATGAAGTGTGGATCGAGACTTTATTGACAATTTATTGACAACTCACTTCAAGATCTAAGAAATAATTTTCATAAAATCATTTGCCATTAAAAATTATTACACAATGATAAGAGATGACTAAAATGTAAACTTCAAATGTTTTTATATAGGCAATAAATTTGTTTTATATCTTATGAGTCAATGTTAAGCTATAAACATATTACAAAAAAATTAAGTTATAATGGAATAAACTTGTTTATTAAACACCTTTTTTTAATTTATATAAAACGGGTTAGCAACATTTTGGAAGTTATGATTAATTATTGCTGCCATTTTTAATCAAATATTGTGAGTTCAAATTATAAAAGTTTCAGCTCGATCGATTGGCAGCCCAAATTTTGAAAAATATATTTTGTTAAATCAAGTTGTTGTTTTTTTCCAACAGAAAAAAAAACATTTTCTTGTTTTTGTGTTTATATTTCATTTTAAAAAAATATATTAGCTAGCTAAAAATACTTAAAACCTTTGTCCAGTTAAAGTTTTGCATATTAAGATTACATTGCTTCCGTATTTCTTCGACTCACATTTATAATATTGAAAATAAAAAATGATAAAATATAAATTACCACAATGTTTTGTTTACGATCTGGTAATTATATGAACTGCATAGAATGTTCTCTCATTTGCAAACTCTTTCTTCCTAGATGTCAATAAATAACAATTCTGCAAACAAATCTTTGCTTAAATCAGTAGATAGAATATATGAAATTGATATCTTATGTCCTGGACCAGTAAATCCAGATTTTGTGAATTTGATATTTTATTTTTAAATCATGATTTTATTTTCATTTTATAAATTTATTAGATTTATTTGTTTTTGAAGTTACCATATCTTGTGCATGTTATTAAGGTGTATTATTCATAGGAATAATATAAAATATTACATTATTAAAAGTATGTATATGACATATAATCTTTATATTAACATATTCAAAAATTTTTTATTTCAGTTGAAACTTGATAATGATAATAAAAAATAATAATAATAATAATAATAATAATAATAATAATTCTAATTATAATAATAATAAAATAATAATAATAATAACAATAATAAACAAAATAATAGTAATATTAATAATAATATTAATATTAATGATAATAATAATAAACAAAATAATACTAAAAACATTAAACTAATCCATGCTTGAGAATGGTTCACATTAACGAGGAAACTGGTGGATTATTTTGCATTTCATATATATTGTTGATATTCCATGCCTGTGTTGCTATACTATGTTATGTCATTTTATTATGCTATGCATGTGTTGCTATACTATGTTATTTCATTTTATTTTGCTATGCATCTGTTGCTATACTATGTTATGTCATTTTATTATGCTATGCATGTGTTGCTATATTATGTTATGCCATGTGTTTATACTATGCATGTGTTTTGCTATACCATGTTATGGTATGCATTTATTGTATTGAGAAAATAAATAAATTTTGACAGAATCTTAAGTGAGTACACACACACACATGTAATAATTCACATATAAGGGTCACACAAATACAAACACTCATGTACACACCCAGGCGCTTACATGCACCAACACACATATACGAATATATACAAGTATATACGAGTATAAATGCCGTGATAAATAATTTAATTAAGCATCAAAATATAAAAATTCTAAAAACAGATTTTCCTTAGATTACAAATTTTTAAATATATTTATATTTTATTTTTATAAAATATTAAAAAAGCTGTGTAATTTTAAGGATTCATTTTATTAATCTGGCAGCTATTAATATTAGATTTTTGATTTGAACATTAATATATTTCGTTATTATTATTTTTATTATTGAATTATGTTTTATTAACTTTATAACTTTATATTATTGTTCAATGAAACACTACAAAAATAATTCCATTGATTTTTACATAAACTTGCAACCTACATCTCAGGATATTTAATTCCTAGTAATTCGGTGCAGAACAGTAGATTAATCAGGTTCGTATATTTCGGAATTAGATCAGAAAATTAAAATTGTTTTTAAACTAAGTCTACGAATATTTTTTTCTTTTGCATCCAATATATTTTTAATCAATTTACATTTATTTTGGAACACGACTTTGAATGACTTTATGTGCTTGACTTAATGTTAACTTTATTCTAAGGGCTTTTGCTGCTATCTTTTGAACTAAAGAAAAACTTTGAAACTCTTCTTACTCATTTTTGTCATGTTCTTCTTGTCCTAGTTGTCTCTATTTACATTAAACCTATTTTTAATTTGCTAGTTAATGTTAATTAAACGTATTGTTATTGAATTTGTATTCATTAAAACAAACATTAGTTGCTCCAGTGTTGTATAAACGTCCACTACACCCAGGGACGGCGTGGAAAAGTATGGCTTTACTTGGAATTCAAACAAAACATGGAAGGAATGCGACTGCCAAAAAAACATGAAAGGAATGCGGCTGCCAAAAAATAGTACAAGGTTGAACGACATCCTTAGGTCAATTGATCCAACATTAAGTCAAGTGGCTAAATAGCTTAAAATAAAGAAACAACTCATGTAGTTAATTCGATTAATATAAAATATTTTTATTTCACTTTGTTTGAAAATTTAATTCACTTCACTTAATATCAAAATGTTACTTCATTTCAGTTAATATTACAATTTGAATTTATTTCAGTATAATTCGTTTCAGTTATTTTATTAATATTTTTTAATTTATTCCTGTTAATATTACAATTTTAATTTATTTCAGTAAATTTAAAAATACAATTAATTTCAATTATTTTATTAAAAATTTAATAATTTATTTCAGTTAATATTACAATTTTAATTTATTTCAGTAAATGTAAAAATATAAATCATTTCAGTTAATATTAAAATTAAATTTATTTAAGTTAATATTAAAGTTAAAGCTAATATTAAAGTTAATATTAATATAAAAATTTAATGTTAAGATTTTAATTTACTTCAGGTAATGTTAAAGTAAAATTTATTTCATTTAATGTTAAAATTTTAATTTATTTCAGTTGATATTAAAACATAATTTATTTCAATTAGTCTGAAATTTTAATTTTCTTCATTTAATGTTAAAATTTAATTTATTTCAGTTAATATTAAAAGTTAGTTTATTTCAGTTAATATTAAAATTCAATTTATTTCAGTTAATATTGAAAATTAATTTAACATCAAAACTAACTTTTTTCACTTGGCATTGAATTGTGTTTTATTTTTTTATTGAATTTATTTTAATTAATACTAAAATTTCATTTATTTTAGTTAATATTATTTTTGTTTATTTCTGCTACGTTAAGCTAAATTAATTTTAGTTCACATTAAAAGTTTAAATTAATTTGATTAATATTTTAATTTGTATTAACATTCTATATATCTCATTTAATGTTAAATTTTAATTTATCTTAGCTTATATTATATAATTTCATTTCAGTTATTATTAAAACTTGATTATTTTGCTAATATTTAACTTTAATTTTTTAGTTATTATCAAAATTTAATTTAGTTCAGTTGAAATTAAAATACAATTTGTTTCAGTTGACGTTAAAATTTAATTTAGTTTAAAATTTTATTTAAATTATTTTAGATAAATACTAAAAAAACTAATTTCACTTAACTAATTTCATAATTTTAATTCAATATTTTATGTTTTGCTTTATAAGATGATCCTTTTAAGGAACAAAAAGTAAATGGTTTAAGATATCCTAAAATATATACGACTCTTGGATTTATGACTACACTTATTCTTAGCCTTATTTAAATTTTATTACTTTACCAAATTTGTTTATTTGGAACTAAACAAAGTTTTGCAAAACTATTATGATCTTATGATCAATCATCTGTTGATCGAATGTGTTTATCCAGTGTTGATTACATGATCTATGATCGATGCTTCAAATAATAAAACATGAACATTTTTACAAAAAAATTGTTTTCAAGTTTAATTATTTATTATTTTATTATATTTATTATTTATAACCCATTAAAAAGTGTTTTAATTTAATAAAGTTATTTCAAATAGAAAACAAACCCATCAATATTTCATTTTTATAATAGAAAGCAATTATTTATTTAATAATAATAACAAGAGCTATTCCATTTTTCTCGTTGATTAGAATTCATTACAAAAGTGTTTGAATAATATGAAAGATTAAAACTGTAAATTTTCTTGATACTTGTATATATAAATAATACAACGTTTGTATAGACAGTTATATAAAAGATAATCTTTTTATTTGAAGCTTATCAGGGAATAAAAACATATTATTTTCAAGAAATACATTTTTTATTTTTCAAAGCTTTTAAAATGTTATATAACATAGATAAATATTTGATCACTTCTTTCATTTTATTGAAATATTCTTTCAACTAGAGTATCTTGTATCTTTGTATGCATTATCTTGTTTTTTTAACAAATCCTCTACAATAATTGTTGGTTTTTCATTAACATCTAAAGTTAATTATTTTTCCGGTGTGAAAAAGTCAAATCTTTATTCATCAACCTATAATATAAGATACATTGCTGCAAAAAATATATATTTTTAAATATACGATTATAAAAAAACATTACTTCTTAGAACACTTTAACGATGGTACTCGTTTGCAAAAACTAAAATTGTTTTCTTTTATTTATAGAATACAATTCGTTCAGTTGACTCAATGTTTATATTATTGGTTGAGACACTGATGATGTTGATACTCCGATGGTGAATGTACTTTGCACTCAGGCCTCATCCAACCAAACTTAACGTTGGCAATGAATGGTTACCAATAAAGCAGAGCAGAGCCATTAGTGTTAGCAGTAATAATACTAATATTATTACTAGTAGAAACATTGGAGAGTAAATGTTTGGTTTGATTAACTATGTTTTAATAATGATAATGATAACTTTATTTAGCCGTTAAACATTTTACATATAACTTATTACACTTTTTAACAAAACATATCACTTCGAAACAAACATAAATAACATTTAATTGTAAAAACTGTATAGTTGATACAATATTATTAAATTATGGCACAGCCCTACCAGTCAATAGATTCAAAAAGAGGATACTGTTTTAAGTGTTATAATCAAAACAGAATTAAGCAATTACACCATAGACAACTACTAAGACATGACATTCAATAGTAATTTTTTGAACAATCTCTTCAGCCAATCAACAGCGAGATATCCGATTTATTCTGCAATGTATACGTCATAACGGTGACGTCACTCAACTGATTCAACTGGCGAGTGTGAATATTCGTTATTTAGACTATTTTATTGAGAATAATTTCCAATTAAATTAAAAAAAATTGTTTACTAAATTATAATGGGAAGTTTGATATTAATGATAACTTCATTTTATTTAATTAACAATTTTTTTAAATTAAAATAAAAGTGTTTTTAAAATATTTTGTCTGCTATGTGACGTCATAGACCTCGATATTTCAAGCTGTATTGTAGATACGAAGAGACGTCATTTTGATTTCAGTTTCGCCAATTTTATAGAAAAATGTACAAGAACAAAATGACGTCACTTTGTGTCTACAATACAGGAACATACGGGTTAAAACCATAGAGATAATATAATATTATGTCTATGGTTAAAACTAAAATGAGCTTAGAGATTATTATTATGTATACAGAAATGAATAAAATGGGTAAAATAAGAAGGCGTGATGGGACACCTTTTAACAATGTTAAAAATAAAAAGAATAATTTTAACTTAGAAATCACCAGCCACCGAAAACGAATAAATTAGCCGATTCATTTAAACACCTTCCTGCATAAAGAATTATTGCCACTCAACTCTAGAAATATAGTTGAGAATTTTTCAAACATTTATCGATAGATATAAATATAATTATTATTTCAAGAAATGAAATTTTGTTTTTACTTTAAAAGTGTTTTTAACAATGAAAATAAATTATCTGGGTACTGTAAATTTGTTTAAGTCTTAAACAAATTTTATCATCTATAGGGTAAGTTAACAAAGATCGTCTGATTCAGACTGACTGACTTCGAAGATCATCACCCTTAAATGTTAATTATTTAATGCTTTTTATAATGTTTCAATGATTAATTGTGCATTTTCAATTTATTTTTTTTATATCCCACAAA
>JARUHE010353974.1:7953-18004 GCA_031471125.1 Archaeomysis grebnitzkii
CTTATTTTTATTTATCCCTTTTTTCTTATTTTTATTTATCCCTTTTTTCTTATTTTTATTTATCCCTTTTTTCTTATTTTTATTTATCCCTTTTTTCTTATCTTCATTAACTTATTTATCGCTCTTTTCTCATTTATTTTTTTCATAGCATCATTGTTATTCCTTATACTTCAGATAAAGAATAAAAGCTGTGAGACGAATCCTATCCACGACCATCTTCTAAAACCAAGGGAATAAGTTAGGTCGAAATATTTCATCCCTTAAAAGCCTTTTGCAACATTGATGCATTGTGCAATGAAGTAATTGCAGCGAAACTTTGAAGCTTTATTTCGTATTAATAATATCCAAATTCTGTCATTTCCAGTTACTTAAACAGGCTCGTAATATATAGGAAATTGTCGTTTTATGGGGAAATATATCGTGGTATGGGGAATTATATCGTGTTGTCATGTGAAAATTATGGTGAATGTCCGGATAATTAATTAAGCAGAAAATATTGTTTAAGCATTTAACATAGGAAATTATATTCATAATCATTAAATCTTAAAGATGCATTAAACATTTTTATCCTGAATGCTTCCTCACTAGTTAAAAGAATTTAGAAAAGTTTATCTTGAAAAATTTACATTCTGCGAAACATGATTACAATTGTATACCCTTGTGGAGTTGAAACCCTCACTGCAGTGCCTAATATTGATGTGCTGAAAATTGTTCATCACATTGCATAACCTTACCTAACTTATTGTGTTGGAAACAATTTTTCTAGTTGTTGTTCATTAAAATTAAGCACACCGTTTCACGAAAACTGTTTTATTTATAAACAGTTTTATATATATATTTCAGTGTCGAATAACACCCTCTTCAGTAGAAACTTAACTGAGTTTAGTGACCTTGCTGCAGTGCCTAACCTTTTGATATTTACTTAACCTTGTAGAGTTGAATAACCTCGCTGCAGTGTCTAATATTGGTGTGCTGAAAATTGTTCAGCTTTTTTTGTTGGAAACAACTTTCTAATTTTTGTTCTTTAAAATTAAACACAGTTTCACGAGGACTACTTTGTTTATAAACAGTTTTCTATTTTCTGTGTCCACGGACACCCACTTCAGAAGAAACTTGTTTCCACTGAAAACAGTGTCAGTCGACACCGAAATATATAGAAATAATCGATTATAAATAAAGTAGTCCTCGTGAAACTGTGTGTTTGATCTTACCTAGCTTTTTTGAGTTGAATGACCTCGCTGCAGTGCCTAACCTTCTGATGTTTACTTAACCTTGTGGAGTTGAATAACATAGCTACAGTGCCTAATAGTATGCTGTTGAAAATTGTTTATTATGGTGCATAACCTTACCTAGCATTGTAGAGTTGAATAACCTCGCTGCAGTGCCTAATAATGTGGTGTTGAAAATTGTTCATTGCAGGGCATAACCTTACCTAGCATTGTGGAGGTAAATAACCTCGCTGTCTAATAGTGTGGTGTTGAAAAACATCCGGCTGTGTTTGCTAACCTTTCAACAAATCAACAGGCGATTAAAACTAAAATGAGAATGTTTTTAAATAAAAACAGATTGCATATTAATTATATTTCGTTTGAGGATTTCCATTTAAAATTGATAAATTACTCTAATTGATTCTACGATTTATATATGGTATTGAAGAATTATTTTTAACGCCAATTTATATAAATTTATATAACGCTTGTTGGCAATAAAAAAATAATGATTTGTAATCTTAGAACTTTATATTTTGTTGGATTTATCTTGATTTTAATCATTTTATCTGCGTTGTTAACTTTTTTAAATCAGAGGGTTTAACTTTTATCTCATGGAAAGCAATTTTTTAATTAATTTGAAGTCATTGGTTCCAAAACTTGAATGTTTTTAAATTGTTTCCATATTATATTTGTTCCAGTTTTACGTTCACCTTTCTAAAATTTATTTTATTTTACTTTTGTTTAATTTATCCAATGTATAAAAAACATTAAATTCTGTGCAAAACTAGTTTTCCAGCAAGTTTTGTAAATACAGATTTAATTAATATGTTGCAAGTTACTAAGCTGAGTTTGGAAAACCAGCTTCAACAACTAACTTCTGATTGTCTTAGGCGGTAGATCTATGGACTAATATATTTTGCAATTTTTTTCATAATTAATAAATCATTTTACAGAAAGGTTTTCTTAATGAAAACAAAGAACATAACATTTTACACTGGTGTCACTAAAGATATTTTTGAATGCATAGCATTTCCTCCTGTTTGTGTTATTGGCTATTTATCGGTAAACTTAAATTTCAGTGTTGAATGATTCTTACCAATTTTAGTTGCGTTGTTTTTAGTAATTGAAATTAGAGAAGGGATTATTTTTAATTCGTGGTAGCCATGTTCATGCATTTACATTCAATCCAAGTTGGTGTTTTGACGTTATCAACTCATTTATGTTCTTTCTAAACTCTGTTCTTCATAATCACATTCAAAACAATCATTGTATAGCATTTGCAATTGTGCATTGTTAAAAATGTAAATGGTTTTATTTTAATAAACTTAAATTTTATTCAAACCTACTGTGCCAAAATTATAAGAAATGTTCAAAGAGTTTTAAAAAAGGAAAAAAAGAAAGGGTGTATGTACAAAGACGAACACAAAATACAGATGCAGTATATATACATAAATAAGTATTATGTCCGTTGCATCCGAAATCCATTGCATCGGGGTCCGTTAGATCGAGGTTTAACTACTTATGTAATGACAAAATTGTAAAAATAATTCAAAAATGTTTTGAAATATGAGATATATGTAATGTTGAAAGTATAAAAATAATTTAAAGTGCTTTAAAATATGAGATGTGTAATGCTAAAAGTATAAGAATAAGTTAGTGTTTTAAAATATGAGATATATATATATATATACAATAATTTAAATTGTTTTAAAATATAAGATATATATAATGCCAAAAATATAAAAGTAATATAAAGTGTTTTAAAATATGAGATATGTCATATGTGTAATGTCAAAAGTATAAAAATAATTCAAACTGTTTTAAAAAAATTATAAATTTTTATTATGGTGATTACGTAAAAAATTATTCAACTAGGATTATGTTTGAAGTGTTAATTCATATTGAGATTAAATTAGAGTAATTCATTAAAGGAGATATAGAATTTTACAATATATCAATCTGTCAGTTTTTTATAATGTTTGATTTAAATATATTAAGTTTTGTTCGAAGTTTTGCGATTCCATGGTTTATATTAATGCATGGTACAGACATCCTATTTATTTTTTTTAAATTTCACATTTGAAAGTATTTAAAATTTAGCATTGTTGAAGTGGATACGTGACTTCATACTTCTACTCGTGTGCTTCATAATGAAATGCTTTGACTAAGCTCCGTAGTCTTCGATAATTTGTCCAGTCTTTGTGAACTTTTTAAACACAATTTTATGAAGTCTTCCAAGAGTGTTCTTGAATAAATTATTACTTTAAATTACAAAATGTCTGATAATGTAATTAATGCCTTATATACGACTTCATACTGTCATAAAGTACATGAAGATACAAAAACAAAAATATGTATCTTGCAAAACATTTTTTATGGCATAACATCCAAAGAGATTGGATAGTTCAATGTTTTCATCCGACTTATTTTATCAATGGAATGCAGTTATTATTTAGGTAGGGTGCGCTGCCAGTATTCCCTAAATGGATCGAAAATAGTACAAGTGAGGCAATCTATATTCAAATGACATAGAGCTTACCTCACTTGTGCTATTTTCGATCCAAATTATCTAACCAGTGACGTTATGGATATTCCTTCATATAATTTGAAGTCCTTTAATGACTCATGATTATCAAAATATCAAGAATTAGTTTCGGCTTCTGAATATACTGATGGGTGTGTAAACAATTGTTGGTAAACTTATTCAGCTGTGTTTGAAAAATCAGCTTCTATAAAAACTTCTGATTGTTATTAGTGTTGTTGTTGGGGTGATGGATGATTTATGGACTCGACCGAAATTTTCAAAATAAGGAGAGATTATTGTACAGAAAACTTTGTTGAATTGAAAATAAAAAAACATTTTGTACTGGTGTCACGAAGGATTTTTTTTGTGAAATCACTATTTACTTATTAAAACTTACATTTTTTTAAAAATTGAATTTCATGATTAACAGCTAATTTTGTTGGAAGGTTTATAGAAAAGTTAATTTAAAACAAATAAAATAACTGGAGATTCTAAGGTAGAATGCTTGAAGGAATTTTTGCCAACAAAATTTATTTTGTTTAAATAATAGACATTTGTAGAGTTTTTTAGACTTAGCCAATTTATCATCAAATTCATGATTTACCAAATCTTTTTTGGAAAATTTGGAAAATTTTATTGGAAATAAATGAAAGAAAAGTGTTTATATAATAATATATAAGATTGTGTTCAGCAATTACACAATCTTAAAAACTTTTTTAACATACAAACACCACTTTTAATGCGTAGCATTTATTCTTGCTTGTTTAGCTTAGATGTATCTTATTTGTTACGGCACTCTATTCATGTTTCGAATTTTAAGTCCAATTAGTTCAATTTTAGACTAGATTATCGCATGTGCGTTAGTGTGACATGTTTGTTATTTCACGAAACTTGTCTCAAGAAAGTAAAAATGGTTGAAGAATTGTAGTTTTTTCTAAAAATAAATGTAGTTTTAATTGTTTAAACTGAAACTTTATTCATAGATGTCGACATTGTGGGGTGAAATAAAAGAATCTTTGAACATGAATGACAAATGAAGATGTTCGTTAGGCAACAGAATGAAATTGTTTCAGTGAAATAAATTTTCTTTTGTTCATCTCTAAAAAGTTATTCCGTTGCCAGGCTTTCCGTTTTGTTTGAAGATAATTCAAAGATTATCAAATGAAAATACAGACACATAATAGATAATTTATTATTATTGTAGTTAATTAAACGAATAGTTTTTTATATATATTTTATGGAAAAAATATGTTAAAAATAGGTTCAAAAATTAAAGACATTTCATTATCCTGAAGTTTCCCCAAATATCGCCAATTGCCTGGTGTTTGGAGGCATAAAATTCGTTTCATAACGAAGCAAAGCTTCAAGTTACAGTCGTGAAAAAATCGAACTTTCATCCAATTCATCTGGACCGGAAATAACTTCGTTAAAATAATCGATTCTCCATTGGTTCTCATTAGGTTGGTTCAAACTCCATTGCTCCCAACCGAAAGCCAGCTTACACACACAAACATACGCATGTACGCACGCACGCAATCAACCAGTTTCACACGCACATGCACGCAACAACCCACGTCCACACGCACACGTGCATGCAACCTAAGCACAAACTTGAGCTAGTGCGGTCCTATACACTCACAAGGCTGTTGTAATTTGAATGAGAAAAATCTAGAATAGGTTAACCACAAAAACAATCTGCGGAAGTGCACCGATGTTTCATCGAGTTTTTATTTATGTTCTATATTGGCTTTGACTAAATCTATGCAGATTATCCCCTCCTTGATTAAGTCCTTACTGTTAGTGTTTTCACTATTGCTATTATTTTCAAAATAATATAATAATAATATTACTATATTGTATTGTTTTAATGTTATATTGTTATAATATCAAAATATCTTACTCCTACGATACGATAATAGGAATAATAGAATATGTAATTTTGTATGAAGGAATTATGTAAATGAAAGATAACATTCAGCTAGAATGGTATTCTATTATAATGGAACCTCAGCTATATATAACGTAGTATATTAATTTAGTTGCAGTTTAATGTTATTACTAAATTTAGTATGGTTATTCCGTTAGTATTAAATTTATTATCGTTATTTCGTTATTATTAAATTGGTTTTTTTTTAAATTTTATTATTGTTTTTATTATAAATATTTATTATTATTCAATCTAGTATAGTTTTACTATTTCTTTCGGGGTGGTGGTGGTGGTTTTATATTATATATTATACTTTAATTAACTTTACTATGACTATTGTTATTAACTTTACTATCGTTTGTATTACTATTTTCCTGACTAATGGTTCTTTATTTTATTATCCGCGTTAATATTATTTTTATCATTATTATTAAAACATGTTTATATTTTTGATTAAATTGTTTTTTCCTTTTAAAGTTCATTTTATTTCCGTTCAGTCACACCCAGTCTCACCTGACCATTGATGCAGCCGTATAGTTTGCTGCAAAAATTTTAGTTCTAAATTATTTTCATTTAGTATTTTTAGTATTCATTTGTATTTTTTAGTATTTCTTAGTATTTTTTAGTATTTTTTAGCATTTATTTGTATTTCTTAGTATTTATTTGTGTGTGTTAATATTTATTTTGTTTATTTAATATTAACTTAGTCTTAAGTTTTTATTTAGTCTTTATTTATTATTCATATTTTTATCATCTGAACATTCTAGGTTTTGCGTTGGGTTATCAGCCATGGCATCCCATTTTCTTTTCGTTCATGTTCATCACATGGTTGTGATCATATTTTTTTGTTTTCGTTCATGTTCATCACATGGTTGTGATCATATTTTTTTCTTTTCGTTCATGTTCATCACATGGTTTTGATCATCTTTTTTTTCTTTTTGTTCATTGTCATCATGTGGTTGTATAACTTCGTTGGTATATTAATCTAGTTGTTTGACAACGAGGAATAATTCGTGTCATTAGTTAGAACTTGTTTCACTTTTTTTGTTTCATAAAATTTCTTCTGTTTTTTCTTATTTGAATTGAGGGACGGGAGTCTTAGATGAAAATGATTCACTGGTGTTTTGTAATTAAATGTCTCTCATATTTTTAGCTGATCATGAATAATCTATTTTTATATTCATAACTAAATATTTGTTTAATTTCTTAATTAACATAAATTCCAAGAAATGTTTAATATATTGAGAAAATTTTTTATTTTTATTTTCATATTTTGTTTTTTATCCAACTTAATTAGATAGTTTAATTGAAATATCGTTTAATTTGCGTTTTTGTTTGTTTGTTTAATACACGAAAATATTTGGAGTTTTTTTTATTTCAAACAATTCTTAGTTTATTGGACGAATTTATCTCTTCACGTACAAGATGGTCAATTGCTGCTTTTCTGGTGTTTTCTTGGTCATGTCCTGTAAATTTAAAAAATTTGTTAAGAACGTTCTTTATATATTGCTAATGCAGGGAGTATCCGTTCGAGAAAGTTATTTTTTTCTTCTTTTTTAATGTTTCAATACATTTAGTTTTCAAGTGCCCAATTCATGGCTAGTTATGCCCATATTTTAAAAACCTAAACTGATGGGATGTTACCACGTCTGTGTGCGCGCGCGCACTGTACACGTGTCGTGGAAAAGAAATTCGAAGGTCATTAGAGAGGTAATGATAGGGCGATAGTGTCTGTGCATAATAGCGGCGTTGTATTAGACGGAGTTGAAGTGTCCTCCAAGACGCGTCTCTCCACTTGGACACGTGCTCCTCCACTCCACCTGAAGGGCCGGAGAGTGGCTCAAGTCCAACTTTTGCTTGCAACCGTTTATTCGGAGAAGAGCCTCGCAGACTATTCGGTCGTGTCTGAAGTTAAATCGAATTGTCAATACCACGATATATAATTTGAAATTTGGGAGAATGAGAAAATGCAAATAAGAGATGAACAAAGAACATGTACGAATGAAATGATCGGCTCTAGAGCTGAGTATGACATTGCTTCTTTTTTTTCGAGGACTCTCCAGCATTCATTCATTCGGTAGCTTGATCACTAGAGCTCAGGTACGTATCTTATGACTGCCTTGCTGTAAGAACCAACATACACCTTGGGTAATATCGTGAAGAGACTTGGTTCTTCTAGGCCGAAATCAATGGACGAATACCAAGCGATTCAATCCTCACGACTAACTGGTAGGCAGTGTGGGAATTACATCCACTCAAACCCTCTGAGTTCTAGAACAGACAGAAGTTTCAATCTGGAAGAGCCAAACAATTATGCACCCTAGAATGGGCTCAAAGCAAAACAAATTCTGCTAAGAAATGACTAGAAATAACCTTAACGTTAAAATAGAGATGAAACAACAGGTCAAATTTGATGATCATTAGCAGAAGCACAAACTGTTACACATCCATACAAAAGTGAGTATGCTTACTTGACCAGAATTATAGTTAAAATTATCATTATTAATCAAATTAAAATAATAATTTTTTTTATTTCCTAATAAAATAAAAAGTATTCTTTATTCTCTTTAAAAGTATTAATGTTGTTCAAGTAAAAATGTTCATTTTATTATTCAGTCTCTCACTTGTCTGCAATAATAATTATGTAGAACAATTTAAAAATGTAAGGCAAAGAAAGGAGATGGCGCAGGTTACTATTTTACTAATGTGCCAAAATCCTTTATATATTTTGTAGGTTTAGAAAAATTGTGAACAAAGTTTTGGAATAAAGGCAAATGAAGTAGATGACGCACGTTACTATTCACCCAATGCGTCAGTCCCCCCCCCCCCTTAGATATTTACAGGTTCAGAAAAATTGTGAACAAAATAACGCGATATGCAAAAAATACATACATTGACTGCAGTTTTAAAAAGTTGTAAACATTCATAAAAATTGTGAATACAGTTCATAGCCTTATTAAATAAGTAGCATCTAGTTCTAACGCCTATGGTTCCAAAATATACAAAATATGGACAAAAACTGGACGTGTAAACACAACAAATGGCGATTGATTGTAGTTCTGCTGCACAACATCCCGAAGTGTGTTTAAATGCAAAATAAAATTGGAAATAAAACTTGTAACATTATTCAATTTCATTTATTTTGCTCAACTCGGATGGATTTTCTATTTACATTTTACTGAACATTTATATTTCATTTCCATAAAAATGTTTTTTATAAGGAAATTTAAATGATCTGTTGGTTATTAAATATTTTTATAAATTCCTAAAAAATTGTTTTGCTCGTTCTCTATAAAAAATGATTTCTAGCATTAGACAATTTGAGTCCTTTAATGACAATTACATCAATTAATTTGTATTTTATGTTAATAAAATCTCGAAGATTCTATAATATCTTGAATAACACTAATTTTTTTTCAGTTTACCCCTTTTCCTGATTCTAGGTCAACTTCATTGGAATTTATTACGTGTAGGTTTGTTTTCATTTTATGGACATTATCGGCTTTAGTTAAGGGAAAGAAGAGGAAACAACTTCATTGGAATTTGTTACTTGTAGTTTGCTTTCCTCTTATAGAAAATGACAACGTCTCGATTCTGGGTTTAGTTGTTTTTTTTAATCAAATTGTTCTATCGGCTTTAATTAGCATTGTTTTTAACCTGTTTTTTAACCTGTTTTTAACCTATTTTTCTTAACTTGTTTTGTGTTATTTAGCCGAGGGTTAATATTATAGGTTTGTAGGTGCTGCATACCCTTTGGCTGCAACGCTGGACATAAGCCCGTTTATTTATACATTCATTCATTCATTTATTCTTACTATTATCATGATCACAACGGATTAATTATTGGTCGAGCGTGCTTAGCGAAGCTCTACATAGGAGGAGCATTTCCTTTTATAAAAGAACAATTTCGGTTAAGCAAAATGTAATCGAATGCTTTCTTTCAAGGTTGTACAAAATGGTGTTTCATCTAGCATAACTAAAAAAAACATTACCTAATACAATATTTAAACTTAAATATACTTTCTAACATAAGTTAAGTAGGTTAATGCTATATAATTAAAACGGTGAATGATATTTAAAACATGTGGTATTACATTGAACTATTAATTGGATTGATCAAAGTTAATGATAAAAAATATAGTATAGCCCTACATATCGTAGTAAAACTGTAACCCTAATTTAAAAAAATAAATATCATGTTGCAAAATCTATACATTTAACAAAATACAGTTGAAAGTTATTCAAATGAAATATTAAATTTCAGTTAAAGCAACGAAATATAAAACAATTATTTACCTTAATAATTTTACTGGTTTCACACACACACACACACACACACACACACACACACACACACACACACACACACACACAAACACACACACACAC
>JARUHE010354085.1:0-17998 GCA_031471125.1 Archaeomysis grebnitzkii
TTTATTGAAGAAAAGTTGTTTTTTATGACCATCCAATCAAAATTGCCATGAGTAATTTTTTTTGAAAAACCCACCTTGAAAAAGTTATAGTCAAAAACAGAGTTTTGGAAAAAAAAATTTCATAAAATAAACATTTATTGAATTATAGCCACGTGAGATTGCAGGTCATCTATGGCTAGTTTAGTTTATTTGAAGCTCTACAACAATGTTTGGTGAACAAGATTTGTTTGTATTTGCATTCTGACCAATATGCAGTAATTATTTTTCAATTTAATTGAAAATCTTATTTTAATGAAAAAATTTTTCTTTTTTCGACTTAGAAATTTTCTTGGTTAAACATTTTTACCAAACTTATTTTTGAGTTTATTTGAAGCTCTACAACAAAGTTTGCTTAACATAATTTGTTTGCATACACATTTCTACCAATATGCACTATCTTTTTTTCTATTTAATTGAATTTTTTTATTTTTATGAAAAACAGTTTTTTCAACTCTGAAAATATTCATTGTTAAACCTTTTTACCAAGCTCATTGTGAGTTTATTTGTAGCTCTATAACAAAGTTTGCTGAACATCATTTGTTTGTATGGGCATTCTAGCCAGTATCCATTAATTATTGTTCAATTTAATTAAATGTTTTTTATATTGATGAAAAACAGATTTTTTCAATTCTTGAAATGTTTTTGGTTCAAGTTTTTACCAAGCTCAACGGGTATTTATTTGAAGCTCTCTAACAAATTTTTCTTTACAACATTTGTTTTTATGGATATTCTAACTAATATGCACTAATTATTTTTCTTGGTTAAACTATTTTACTAAGCTTATTGTTTGTTTATTTCAAGTTATACAACAAAATTTATTTATATAGGTATTCTAATAGGGACTGATTATAATTTCAATTTAATTGTATATTTTTTGTTTTAATGAAAAAAGATATTGGAGAAAGTTGAACAGAGCTGGTAACTTTACATAGGCATTTATTTTCAAAACTACTTGGCAAATAGTTGCAAAGTAGTGAAATTTGGGGTGAGTATGATCATATATCACTTGCATTTTTGATTGATGTCTACAATTGACAGGTGTACCAACTGTACTGGTTTTCTACACCGTGAAATACAAATGTAGGTTAGGCTAATATGTGTTTTTGGCTACCAAAAACCATTTGAGGAGCAAAGTCAGGTTAGGTTTTGTTTGGTGGGTCACAATAATGCTAAACTTTGCTTGAATACTGGTTTATGGAGAAACAAAAGACTACTCTCTGTCTTGTTTGCACATGTGACGTCATCTGACGGTTGGTACGCCTGTCAGTTGGATGTGCATAATTCTTTGACAAACAACTTATCTTGGCTATTACTCGAGTTATATTAATCAAAACATGGACATAAATCGAAAGTTCCAGTGTTATAGAGTAGTTTTTCTGGAACTTTCAAATGAATTTCACTCTGCAGTTTTCGTACAGTGTGCGATGAGAACTACCGGCTGTATTCAACTTTCACCAATATGTTTTTTGAACAAGTTAATTTGTTATTTTTGGTTTTAAAGCAATAATTATTTTACAAATGCATTATGAATGATCTATCTCAAATAGAATTTTCTGTAAAACTTTAATTTATTGAAATTACTTCATTTTATTTAACTGTTTTAAATACGTGAGAATCAAGTTAGGTTGTGTTTGGTCAGTTCCTATAGTGTCTATTATGTATATTATACTAAACTGGAAGAATAAAATGGTTCAATGGCATCTATTGTTGCCGGCAGCAAGACAGAAATTCCAACCTTTGCTGTACCATGTCTATTATGTACAAATGATATTCACCTTCCCCATGCTTAATAATAATTCATAAGCTACTGGTTGTTTTTATGCAGACAACATGCCTCTAGCTGATATTAATGAACTACATCCATGAATGTGGTTGAAAAGTTGTATATTGTAACTACAACAGACTTTAGTGACAGTAGGTAGACTTTTCGTAAAATACCCCAAAAACAATACTGAAATTAAAGATAATGGTTGCATTCAATATTGCTAGCCAAACCATAATAGTGCCTGCCAGAGTGTCCGTTTTTGTCAAGCATGCATAACGAAGCTCTACATAGGTGCAGAAATTCCGATGTTGTCGGCGTTAGACAATGACTTGAATGCTTCTAAATCATCTATACTATTATTATTTCTTTTCATATATGCTTGGTTGTTGGTTTTAATATATTACCAGGTATTTTTATTTGATTTAATCACTTTTTATCTACATTTTTCATCAAATTAACTTGGAATTTGTTTAACAAAATTTGTTTGTATGGGCATTCTGACCAATATGCAGTAAATATCTTTGATTTTAATGAAGAACAGATGTTTTTTCAACTTAGAAAATTTCCTTGGTTAAACCTTTTTACCAAGTTTATTTTTTAAGTTTATTTGAAGCTCTACAACAAAGTTAACTTAACATAATTTGTTTGTATGGTCATTTCTACCAATATTAACTAATTATTTTTCATTTTAATTGAAATACTTTTTTTTTATGAAAAACACAATTTTTTCAACTCCTTAAAATATTCTTGGTTAAACCTTTTTACCAAGTTAATTTTTGAGTTCTAATTCTCTTTTGTTTGATACAATTGAATTTATTTATAAAAGTGAACTCAATTGTTCATCCATTAAATATAACATGTTACAGAAGCCTGTTATATTTATTGGATGAAAAATTAAGTTTAGTTTATATATATTGAAAAAGCCTACTCCCTCTAAAATTTGTTACATAGGCCTATCAAATTTATTGAATGAAAAATTGACTCCTTTTATATTGAAAAGATTGTTTCTATCAAATATATATTACATGAGCCTGTTAAATTTAGCCATGAAATTTTGAATAACAACAAACCATTGGAAACCAAACTGGTAGCTTAGATAGTAGATATAAACCTAAACGTAATATTGATTTGAGCTTTCTTTATTTCTGATCAACTTTGTTGATCATAGATCAACAACTTTAACATTGATCGAACAGCAAAGGAAATTAACCCCGTATCAAGAAAAGATGGGTCGAGAAAGTATTGTTATAAGGATTTCAATGTGAAAGCCCTGTAGTAGAGTTGGCATTGATATCACACTCAAAATGTCTTGATCAATTTTTCCCTGATGTAGCAAGTAGCAGCATTTCACTCATCGTATCTTTTTACTGTGGTTCTAATTCTCACCCTAATTTTCAATTTACTTATCAAAACTTTGATCATTTATTTGTTTATTTTCATTAATAAATTTTCTTTTTAGTTTAAATAATGCTAGATACAGGTAATATTATAAAGTAAAATTCATTAACTTAATTATTTGATATGACTTTTTATCTACATTACTACATAACCATTTAAATTTGTATTTAATAATCAATATATAAATACAGTGTGCAAATTTTAATTTAATAATATTTTTACCAAAGCTGAACCAAAACATACTGTGTTAATTTTATTTGAATACTATTGTCTTTCATCCAAGCTGAACCAAAACAATCAGTTTTATAATTAATGTTTCTATTTTTTTTATTATGTTAATGAATATAATTAAATATTCAATATTTTAATAAGTTGAACAATGTGTTGAACAGTTAATTAAAATTACATAATTTGTTGATTGAACAAAGATATTTAAATAATAATCTTTATTTCATTTTACTGCCATGGACTCTTTTTATCCAATTTTCTTGGAGTCTTGGACTCCTTGAATTTAAGAAAAATGAATTGGCTCATTGGTGTAGAGATGTTGCTATTATTGTAGGAATAGTATTTGGCTGGGCTACCTTTTTCTGTCCTTAGTGGGAAAGGTACATTGATTAGAAAGTGACAATGTAAGTTATCTGGGTATGTGGTTGTGGCAAGAAATTGAGTTCCTCTCATATCGAGGTAAGCTTTATAGGAAATACTCATGTGTGAGAAGTGGTATTATGTTATTATTTAATTGGGATCTTTAATTGAGTGTGTAGCATCAATACATGGTGTTCTATTATGTATTGATGCTTGGTTCGAATATTCAATCATTAAATAATCATTTAGTAGTAGTTGGCTTCTCCTTAACCCTAGAGAGTGTATGTAGTTCTGTAAATTTTGAGTATTTCGTAATCTATGTGTCAAGATTGATTCTATTGCTAGATTACCTGAGTAGGAGAGAAGTAGAATGTGGAGAGATTATGCATAATTTTCTAGAATATAACTAATGTGTAAACAATTTTAACCTCCAAAATAAGGAAAACCTTATTAAAAATGTTTAATTGTTTTTGTTTCACTTAGGCATCTTTAGTGAGAAAATGCTAATTGTTGTTTATTCTCAAATTACAGGTTAAAAGAATTAGGGGTAAGATTGAATTGGGCTGGATCTTCAGGTGTTTTTGCCATCAATGAACTTGGAGAGGTGATCAAAGATGTTGCCATTGGACATTCCCATATTGGTGTTCTCACAGAAGATGGCAGAGTTGGTAGATTGGTGTTTTCCATCAATACTGATGCACTTGACCTCAACAAATCTGACAGCACGAAAGGGTAAGTAAATTATTTGAATTTCTTCATTATTAAGAATTGGAAACAGAATAATTTAACATTTAATCATTAACTAGTATAAGAAAGTAATTAATAAATCATTTTAATTGTTCAATTTTGCTACATGATAGTTTTTGTTTTACAACTGTTCTGCTTGTAATTCATTTTCTTTATGCAAATTAAAAATTTTAATTTTCCTTTTTAGCAGAAGCTCAAGTAAGAGTACAAGTCAGAGTAATACGAAGCTTACTGCTCGTATGTCAACTGGCGGTCGCCGCATTGTCAGAACCACATCTAACAGTGCCGTAAGAGGAGCTCGTAGTTCTGGTGTCATCATGGGTGCATCACCACTACTTCCTGTGCAGTTTGTACCTGAAGAACTGATTACACAGGCACAGGTTGTGCTGCAAGGAAAAAGTCGCAGTCTTATTATTAGAGAACTTCAGGTGAGAGTTAGTTACTGTTGATTATTACACTGTTTGTAAATTGTTATAATTTATGTTCTATATTTAATGCTTTTTTTGTCTAGTTATTTCTTACAAAATGTTTTTAATTCAGTATTGTGTAAGGAAAAAACTATATATATATATAGGTTTTAGTTTTCCATTGTTTATGTATTAGTATTAAACATTGCTTTCATTGAAGAGTTACAGAAAGCTTAAATAAAAAAATTATATATATTATATTTTCTTTAAAAGATGATGTTTCATAGTTTAAATTAACATAAAAATATCTCCCTCTTTTTATAAGAGGTAAAGGTAAATGTTGTTTTATTTTTAATTTTTATTAGAGGCGAAGGTGAATATTTAAGTTTTTTTTTAAATTTGCAATTTATTCTTGAATAATAATTTTGCTTAAAAATGAACAAATTTTTGTAAGAGGTAAAGACAAGTATTAGTTTTTTATTTCACAGCTTTTCTTATAAGTTCAATTAATCTGTCATTTACGTTTTGGTCTTTTACTAAAACCAATTGTTACTTCTGGTTGATAACTTGATGGATGCCCTATTATATCCAAAAAAAAATTTAAAGTGGCTGAATGGTAGTGAGACATTTCAACCATTCGGTTTGTGTATTACTACCTACCTTTTAGTGTTCTTCAATTTAAGTTTGAGAAAATTTTATTAGACAAACATTGTTTATTATGAACCTTTAACCAATACTATTAAGATTAAATTTGTTCAACAGTTGATATTTATTGTGATTTTGGCTAATAATGTTTTTCAATCCTTTTCTTCAGTCCTGTTCAATATTAACTTGCAAGTTAATTTGAATGAATTGTATCAAAGTTTATACTCTGAATTGTTTCTGTTATTACAGAGAACCAATCTTGATGTTAACTTGGCAGTTAACAACATCTTATCAAGAGATGATGAAGATGTTGAGGATCAAGAAGATGGCAATGAATCGTATGTCCCAGATGATCTCATTTCACTGTTGGATGCTGGCATTTCTGTTGCAGCGGATCATCATCCATCTGTAATCATTGATGCTGATGCCATGTTCTCAGATGACATGTTTGGATATTCATCTGTGCGAAGGTATTTCTCGAACGATTTAAAAGTATTGCAAAAATTCTATGGAAAAATAAATTGTTCAAGCACATGCACAATCACTTCCACTAATTAACCGATGCAAATCTCTTCCAGCAGAACTGGGAGTAGTCGAGGAAGGATTGGCGAGAGGGATAGAGAAGCAGCTGTGTGCAACAATGTAGACTTGGATCTGAGACCCGAGAGAGAAGAAAATAGATGGAGGAATCGACATTATTCTGGTCCACGCAAGTGGCTTTCAAATGCACTGATGTCTGTGAAAGTTACTCAACAAGACAGCAGTAATTATCTTCCCATTATTAGTTTAACAAATTTTATATTTTTATTTAATTATTGCTGGAATAGGAAATGATTTGTGTTTCTCTCTGAATGATATGCACTTGATAAACAAAATAGAGAATGTTGACTCATTGGAGATGCTAGACTTCCAAAACTGCTAAAGAAAATATAAAATATGAATAGTAAATGTTTAAAAAAATTTGATTATTGAGACAAATAAGCATGTTGAACAATACATATCTAAACATGGTTTGAAGTTTTCCTCATAATGTAAACAATGAAAGCTCACTACAATCAATGAAAAAAATTTTTTGTTTTTTTTGTCACTATTGATCGCTGAACTCGGTCTCCTTCTTTGTAACAACTACATTAAGATTGAGGAGAGTTGCTCAACCAGTGATTGCATACATTACTCAATTGTATACAACAAAAATTTCAACACATTAATAATTGAAAATTTACAACTGTATTTTGGTAGAAAACAAGGATATAAATTGTTTCAAATAAATCCGAAGGCTGTAGTTAAAAAATAAAATATGGTTAAATAAACAGGGCGGAGCAAGAACACTCATTGTGCTAAAATTGTACAACAAAAAAATTTACACAAAGTGAATGTTTTTGTTTTTAAATGTATGCAAATTTACAAATGAACAAAATCTTTTCATCTTGAAGTTTTACTTCTTTTTGAAAACTTATTCTAATCAATATAATAGTTTTCATTTGACTGAACTACCGGTGGCTAGTTACATGTAAAATACTTTCCTTTGAGTAATCTAAAATTTGATTGAATTCAAGAAAATGATGTTAGGTAGAGAGTATATTTATTCTTTTAAAATACAAGAAATCTATAATAGCTAAAAATTAGCTAGTTAAGGCAATCACATGCACAAATATTCATAAAATCCCAATACAATAAATACTATACATAATATTCAAAGCATTAACAATATTTATAATCATAGATAGATAAAAATTTGCCCGAAGACAGCGCTGAATAGCATAAATTGGCTCCAGTGCTGTATAATACCTATAATAATAATAATATAATGTTCAAAATATTTAAAAAACAATGAATATTCTCTATGAAATTGATGTTTCATGACTAGTTATAAATATTAGGTTTCAATATAAGTTTTCTATAAATGATATTAAAATTTTCCACTGCAGTCCAAAAAAATTATTTGCTCTGGAACAGTAAAGATATAAAATGATCAGATTTATCTTTCATTTCAGCAACAGAGTCTGCAAAGAAAAAGGAACCTCTTCTTCCTGATGCTGTTGATGTTGCTGACACTCTTCAGTTCTGGCCTGAACGACCTGGCTCTTCAGTGCCTAAGTTTGCTTTCATTGCAGCTTTACATTCCGAACTTGTTGCTGTTTCGACAAGTGGACAACTGTACCAGTGGAGGTGGCAAGATAAAGAGCCTTATATTCACCCTGAGGTAAAGTAGAGTATTCTTTATTTAAAATTAATCCGTACCTTACAAAATAGATCTTATTAAGCTCTCAACTTCTGTAACTTATCTCTTGATTGTATCTGGGGCGACAGATGGTTTTTGGGCGTTAACAAAGTTTTTCCATTTATAAGAAGTTGTTAAATGAAACTAAAAAAATAAAATTCTTTTTTGGTGTTACTAAGGATTTTTTTGTGTAAAACAGTATTTACTTACTAAAACATGCCACAATAGAGTTTTATCATTAAATTCATCGTTAATTGACATTTTCATTTGAAGGTTTAGAAAAAGTTTATTTAATACAAATGAAAGAACTGGAGATTTAATGGTGTTATGCCTTAGAAACCTTTTCCCAAAAATGTATATTTCTTTAAATAATAGACTTAGTAGTTTGTGGACACCTGACATTTTTTCACAAAATTTGAGGTTAACCAAGATTTCAATTTGATGGTTTAGAGAGTTTATTTGAAACAAGTTGACAAGAGGCCAGCCTTGATATAATTCTCCAGAGGTCAGTTGTATGTTCCATCAAAGTATATATTTCAAAACAATTATGAAATAAAGAATTGTAATATATAGACACAGCTATCAATGCGTAGCATTTACTTGTGCTTGTTATTAATATGTTGCTAATTTCAGAATTCGAGTATTCATCATCCCAAAACGCTTTCCTTGAATCTCCAAACGGAGAAAATTATTGCCATCAGCGCTGCCAATGTACGATGCAGCGTTGCCACCGAGTCTGGTCGGGTTGCAACTTGGATGGACGAAACTCTGGCTGATGTTGCCTCCCGCCTCGAACAACCAGCGCAGGCCTATTCCGAGGTAAGTTATTTTGATGTGAAAAACTTTTTTCTTGATTTCATTGGACACAAAAAGATATTTTAAATTGTATTTCATTGGACACAAATAGATATTTTTGTAAATTGTATTTCGTTACCACTGGCCAAATTTCAATTTCAATTAGTCCTGAAATATCAATTGTTTAATTTAACATTCGTTGTATTTTATAAACAAGCTGAAACATTAAGATATATTATAAAACATTTTCTATCTATTGTATATATGTTTATAAACTTTTGTTATGAGTAGTTGAAATTTTTTAAAAATCTATATCCAATTAGATAATTTGCAAATTTGTGAAATAACGTTTTGTAATGTTATATAAAAATGTACATAGATTTAACCATTAATAATATTTTTCTCATGCAAAATTAAAAGTTTGCAATAAGATAAAAATTATTCAGTCTAGCATAAAGTATTGATAAAGAAATATTTTCAATATTAGAGTTTTTAAATGACTTAATTCAATGTTTTGTCAATTTATGACTAATAGATTTTTTAGTTTCAGAATGATCGAATTGCATCTATCCATACATGCCAGCTGTACACATGTGTTTGGTGTGAATCTGGAGCTCTTTATTGGTGGGGTGTGTTGCCATTTTATCAACGAAAACGATTGTGGGAAAAATTTCGAAGCAAAAATCGAAAGCATCGATCTGAAATAACACAGGGTGTTCAGGTTGGCATGAGATCATCTCCAATGTATCACTCTGGTGCACTTGCATTCTCCATATCAGGTGGAGTGCCAAAGATCGGACAACTTTCCAATGATGCATGGAACTTGAATGATCCTTGCAGGTTCAAAATTTTACCTGTTGGTTGTAGTACCAATGGAGGAGGAAGTGGAAGCAATACTCCTATATCTGGAAACAGTACTTCACTTTCAAACAGCACAACCACTTCATCACAAAATTCAGTAACTGGTGGCGGCTCTTGTAGCTCATCTGGTTTAAGTGGAGCTGTCAGCAGTAGTTTGTGTTCTTCTAACAACACGTCTGAGAAAAAGGTGAGCTTGGAAGTTCTTGGACCTTCTGCATCGAAAGTGATGAAAACCGGAGATAACACCAAAGAATCTTCCGATAAACTTGATATGCCACCACCACCCTCACCTGCATCCAGCACTTGCTCTGACACTGGCTCAATAACATCTCCAGCCACGTTTAAAAGAGGAAAGCGACCTCTACCACGTGATGACATGGACAGGTTTGATGAAGAAGAGTGGCCACTAAAAGAAGTTATTTTTGTAGAAGACACAAGACCAGTGCCTGTTGGAGAGGTCTTTGCTGTGGATGGAAACCATGTTGTGGTGATACCTCAAACTAAAGAAGGCAAAGGAAATATTAGAGTGATTAATAGAGACCAACTTCAAGTTATCCGGTCAGTTGGAAGTCCAAGGGTACCAGATTGCTATCAAAGATCGCCAAAAAGAGTTCCAGTTGTTGAATCTGGACAAATACTAACTGTAGCAATTGATGGGAGAGGTGTTCATGCTATTGTTAAGAATGGTACAAAACTTAATTATGTCATTTATAATCTTAGTTCTGGTAAAATGTTTCAAGAATGTACTTTGCCAACTGATAGTGCTTCCTTTATGGGAGCAGAGCCGAATAAGATAAGTCTTACTATCACAGGAGAAAGTGAAAATGTTGCAATATTACGAGACGGGAACAGCACCTTGTATCCCTTGAGTAAAGATTGTGTTGATTCAATTAAAGATCCACATTGGCCAGATCTTCCTCCTATAACATGTTTAGGTGTGGCCACTCATTTCTTACATTCAGCTGCCTCTCACCAAAAAAATCATGTTGCACTTCTTGTAGTAGCCACTAAAGATCAATTGCTTATGCCAAAGGTACTAAAATGTGATTTAGAAGGTGTAAGGCAAATAATGTTGGCAATTTCAACGAGTGTTGTAACACATGATACAACTCTTTTGGATGATGTCTTAGATGAAAAATGTGATGGAAATAGAAACATTCTACATGCTTGTATATCTGCATGCTGCCCTGTCAATAGTAAAGAAACTGAGAGTATTTGTGATAAAGACACTTTTTTGAATTTCTTGAACAGTCCTTGGACAGCTGCATCATCAGAAACACTTTCTGATACACAAAATGCCCCTGGTGTTGTAGATGATGATCTTATGACTCCATCCTCATCCAAAACCACTCCTGGTCCAAGCATGCCAACTCTCACTGTTAGTGACCCGAATGAAAGAAAATCTTTATCTCTAATGATTTTAAGGACAGTGTGTGAATGTCCTGCCTTATCCCTCAAACTAAAAACTTTATTGACTGCAAAAGATTCAAATGGGTTGACTCCATTTATGTTGGCTGTTTCAGGAAGAGCTTATCAAGCAGCTCTTGTATTGTTTGATGTCATCCATAGAACTGCTCGTGATTCTGCTGTTGATTCTGAAAGTGAAAAAAGAGCAATAAACCAGATGATTTTTCCAAGAGGTAGCAATCCTGATGATTCTCCTCTTCATGTTTTATGTTACAATGATACATGCTCATTTACATGGACTGGTACACAACATATCAATCAAGACATATTTGAGTGCCGTACTTGTGGCCTTACTGGATCCCTTTGCTGTTGTACAGAATGTGCTCGAGTTTGCCACAAAGGTCATGACTGTAAATTGAAACATACATCACCAACTGCTTATTGTGATTGTTGGGAAAAATGTAAATGCAAAGCCTTAAAAGCTGGTCATCAAAATGCAAGATTTGAATTATTAGAAAGATTAATTGTAGATACAGATCTTGTAAACTATCCAAATGGAAGAGGAGAAAATCTGATGCTTTTCCTTCTTCAAACTGTACGTAGGCAAGTGAAAGAACAGAAGCAATGGAGCAGGTCAAGACTTTCTTCAAACCGCAAAACACCATTGAATGATGTTGAGATGGAAGTTCCTGACCATGATTTGGAACCACCCAAGTTTAGTAGGCGTGCACTGGAACGTCTTTTGGAAGATTGGACAGCTGTTAAGGCAATGATTCTCACTGGACATAAAGAAGATGCCACAGCAAGTTCCTCTACTGAGGATACCAATTTCATGCAATTTCAAGGTCATACAACACATTTAGATAAGTTTACTTACTTCTTACTTGTGAAACTAGCAACTCCCGATGAAAATCGCAGTTTAAAAAACAAACAAATTTCTAATAGCGACGACGATGAACGTAAGTTCATCGCTGATAATTTGATTTCAACTATGATAACCACACTTATTAGAGAAATAAATAATAATACTGTACCAAATAGGAGAGAAGAAGCTGTGAACGTTGCCCGTAGGTTGGTGGCTTCAGTTGTTCGGATTTTTGTCATACTTGCAATTGAATTAGCACCAACTACCAACAAGAAGAAGGTATCCTCACCATCACAACCAATTACCAGATGTATAAAAGTGTTTGAATCCCTACTTCCAATAGCTGTTTGTGAGCTATGTGATGCAGCAGATGCTCTGATACTTCCAGTTCGTTTGAATTTTGTAAAACCAACAGCACCATTCCCATTGACCCCCATTCATGTAGATGAATGTCATGGTTGTGAAGAAATGTTTGAGGTCGAACCTTTGCAAAGACATCAACCACAATCTCGTTCTGGTTCCAGTCAGTTACCAAGTGGAGATGATGATGATGAAACAGAAGAAGAGGGAGGACCATCCAATAATACCTTGAACAGGGCCAGTGGAACATCCAGCAACACTAGCCGCCAAAGGTGTGTTCGATCAGATCTCATCCTTCTTGCACAACAAGAGTTGCCAGAAAATGAAGGTTAGTTATAATTAAGAGAATCTTCAAAATTAGATTTGATTTAGTTCATGCACCTTATCACAGTATATATCCAAAACATAATTTCCAGATTATCTATTATTGTGATTAACGAAAAACTAATTTTTGCAGTGGTGTGGTAATCAACAAACGCTCTTATGCATTTCTTAAAATAGTTTTGAGGGTTTATTTGTTATTTGTAAGGATAGCTTGTTTAACATTTAACAAATAGATTATTCCTTCATCAGAAGCGAAAGTTGCTGCTCTTAGTGCTCGATGCCTTGGTTTTGATTGTTAGATTTCTTACAGTATAGAATAGTTTTCATTTATGATTTTCTCAAATAATTGACCTTAGGGTAAGAACTCCTAAAATATGACTGATTTCATCCTTCGCCCAAATTGTGTTGCAAAGCTTAGAGCAATCTTCAGTAAAGTAAAGAAATCCTAAAGTGGAATTACTCAAGAATATTTTTTATATTGTTAATATTTTTAAGATATGATTTCAAGCATTTTCTAAATTGATAAAAGTAATTCGTAGAACATGTTTTATGCAAGTATTTATATTTCCACACATAAATTTTGATGCTTAACATTATTCTGAGTTTGTTAATACTAATTATTTGTGTTTTGTTATTTGTCATATCTTAATCTAAAACCTTCAATAACTTTTAATTTTAATGAAATTTATAATGGTATGTTCTAATGCTAATTTATTTGCAGGTGGAAGTGAGCGAGAAAATGGCAATGAAAGATCTGAACAAGAAGTGGAAGGAGGCGGTGAGAGTGACATCGAGCTTGATTTACTTGCAGAATCTGACAGTGACAGTGAAGATAATCAAAGTGCCATGGACAATGCCTCGGCTCATAGGTCTGTTCAAACTGGTGCCACTGCTGGAAGTGATGCGGAAGATGATTCTGCTGACTCTAGTCCAGGCGAGGATGACGACGACGAAAGCGAAGCGGCGGAAACGGACGACTTTGACACGGTCGACCTGTTCTCGGATGAACAATTGGAACGCAGAGTGAATTCATCTTCATCATCTCGTAACATGGCTCCACACAATCTGCAATGGGCAGTGAGATCTCGAGATAGCAATGCCAGGGCTGGTGGGGGCGGACCTTCTGCCGGGTCTTCCAGTACAACAGCAATTTATATGGATCCAACATCACTCAGAAGAGGGCCTACATCAAGCTCTGCTGTTACAGCCCCATCCTTGCATGAACCAGTCAGCCTCGCAACTACCAATAACACTCTTGCAAGAGCTTTTGCAGTTGTAATCAGGCAAATGAGTTCTCTGGTGACTACAGCATGTGATAATGTAAAAGACACCACAAACAAGAATGGAAAACTTGCCATAGGAGTAATAAATCCTGTTGTGATTGCCATCATCCTACGACATTTAGATTCACGTCTCCAACCTACTTGGGATTGGCTTCTTAGTCTCATGGACTCAACTGAAGCACAATTACGATTTGGAAGAGAATTAAATCAGTTAATTGAAGGTAGTGGAAATAGTAATACCTCAACTCTTAACTCTATTAATTATACTTCCAGTATGACAACATCAGCCAATGCATCAAGTAATAACAACAATGCAAATGTTTCAACAAGCTCCAGTATAGTTGGTAGCTCTGTTGTCACCTCCAGTGCTCCAATATCCACAACCTCATCGTCTCTTCGCTCTCGCGACCGTCTTGCAACCGGTCACAGTCACAGTGTGTCGACAGGAGTGACAGGACCATCCGGCAGTTCTGCGGCAGCTACTGTTAGCGGAAGAACGGGTCTTTCTTTCATCAGAGATCATCCATTGAATGTGAGTGGATCATTGGCTAGATATCAAAGTGCTAGAAGAGGTGCCAGAGTAGCAACCACCACAACAGAATCTCATGCTCGTAGAGAGACCTTGTCTTACGTTGTTTCTATCCTCCGAGCACACAAAAATGAACATTGTGACACATTGCCTGACATGGATGTTGGATCATTAAAACACATTGCTTATGTTTTCGATGCTCTAATTTGTTATTTGAAATGTTGTGAAACTGATGTTAATTCTAATGGTGAAAATGGACAAGTTGAATCTAATGCTGCATTCCCCTTTGAGAGTGACGAAAATGAAAACGAAGATGATATTGATGATATACCATCAATTACTCCTTCTGGTGCTGATTCTGAATCAGCTGATGAAGACTCAAACCTTTCAACTTCCAGAGGCAAGAAACATAGTTTCTTTATGCGCTCTCAGTCTACATTATGCCTCGGCTCGCAGGGACCAGATGTGTTCAGCACTCCTCTTTCTGAAGCAATTCCTTTAGCTGACAAACCTCATCTTCTTCAACCAAATGCTCGTAGAGAAGATTTGTTTGGTATTCCAAGAACACAAACTTATAATACAAACCAAGTTTCCCCGAGTTTACTCAACCATCCATTATCACGTTTAGGAGTACTAGGAAATTTACATATGACTGGACCATATGGCAATGTATCAATAGATACATTTTATAATCAAATAATGTTAAATATGAAATCTACAATCCCAATCTCTTCTTATCAAACACCATCAAGCTTAACTCCAGCAGCTGATAACTTTTCGCATCCATCTCATGTTGCACAGATGTCCACTCAGCATTTACCAACAGATTTGTCAACTACATTTGCAGGAAGAGACGAAGAAATGCCATATGAACGAGAACGTGTACCAATTATAGTATCGCCAACGGGGCGACCGAACTCCAGTGGTCATTCTGATTCACAATCATCCTCATCATCATTTAATAGCACTTCAGAATCAAACCTAGGTGGAAGGTCTGGTGTAAAAAGTGTTATTGTGAGAGTTGGTCCTTCTCCTGTGTCCTCAATACCCCCACCACCACCATTATCCATGTTCAAATCTGACTGTACTGTGAGTCTTGGTGGTCTGAATTCACCTCACTGGATGTCCTCTACATTGAGCTCATGTGGCTCAGAAGTTTTGGTAGTTCCAGTTGATGGTCGAACTAACAGAAGTAGTTCAGAGTCACATGTTAACCATGAAATCTCTGCAAATGTTACAATTGATACAACACATGATCAGATGAAACCTGGTATGGTACGTTGCGGTATAAATCAAGATCTATTGTTAGGGAGATGGAGGTTAACATTAGAATTATTTGGACGTGTGTTTATTGATGATGTTGGAGCTGAGCCAGGTTCGATCATTGCACAGCTTGGAGGATTTCCTGTGAAAGAAGCTAAATTTAGAAGAGAAATGGAAAAATTAAGAAATACCCAACAAAGAGATTTAAGTTTCACAAAGATTGAAAGAGAAAGAAGTCAGTTAATAAGTCAAACATTCAAAGAGCTCAATACTCAGTATAACAATTTTCATAGACGTGGTACACAGTCTAGTCCTCCTCTTGCTGTTAGTAGAATAAAAGTCACCTTTAGAGATGAACCTGGAGAAGGATCTGGGGTTGCCAGATCATTTTATACTGCTCTTTCCGAAGCACTTTTGTCTCATGAAAAATTACCAAGTCTAGAATCTTGTCAACTGGGACTTCAAGGTGTTCGATACTGCTTGTATGGCCAGTACAAAGGTAGGGATAGAGATCGAAGACACAGTGCAGGAGGATCATCTTCCCGATTAATCCAAAGAAGAGAATCGCGCAAAAATTTGTCTGCTGATGCAAGACCCTTCTATATGACTGGCGAAGGGAGTAGCAATGAACATCTACCTGCAAACATGCTACAACTTGGTGAAACTTTGTTCCCCAAAGTCCAATCATTAAGACCAAGCCTAGCCAGTAAAATCACTGGAATGCTATTAGAACTAACACATGCAAATGTTCTTCTACTCACTGCCAGTGAAGATGCTTTAAGACAAAAAGTAGACGAGGCTGTTGATTTGATCCTTGCCCAAGGAAGGGACAACACTCCAGAATATTCACCATCACATCAGGACACAGATGATCCACCTGAAGATGTTGAGGATGGAAATGCTGCTTTGTTCTATCAACCGGGAAAAAGAGGATTTTATTCTCCCAGGCAAGCAAGACGTACACCAGACCGGTTGAATGCGTTTAGAAATGTGGGAAGAATATTAGGTCTATGTTTGTTACAAAATGAGCTTTGCCCAATATATTTGAATCGGCATGTGCTGAAATATATATTGGGTCGACCTATACGGTTCCACGACTTGGCTTTCTTTGATCCCATCATGTATGAAAGTTTACGGAAACTCGTTTTAGATGCAGAGAACAAAGATTCTGGTGCTGCTGTCTTCCAAGCTCTTGATTTAACCTTTAGGTGAGGAATAATTTATGTTTTTTATGTAGTTGAAGTTGCTATCAATACTTTTGAGTGTTCATTTTATTACTTTCTCTTTGTACAATGAGAAAATTAGATTTGTGAAATTTTAATTTTTCTAGATTAAGTGAAGTAATCATTGATCTAATTTAATATTTTTTTATTTCTGTTTTCAGTGTTGATTTAATACCAGAAGAAGGAGGTGGAAATGTTGAGCTGGTCTCTGGTGGCAGCAATGTGAAAGTTACAACAATTAATGTGTATGATTATGTGAGAAAATATGTAGAATTTAGGATGGTGAAATCTCAAGAAAAAGCTTTACAGGTATTTTTTTCATTTTTCTCATGCATTAAAGTAGAGTTAGTTGTTTATTTACGATTTGATACTACATTATAAAATCAAATTTCCATGTTTTTGAAAAAATTTAAATACATCGGTGTTGAAATAAAACTAAAAATTATATTTTTAATTAGATACTATTACTCTTTCTTTAATTAAAAGCATAAAACTTTTTTATCTGGTTGTTCTGGAAGCGAATGTTTGTATTAACCTTGGGACTGATACTTTGCATTTTGTAATGGAAAAATATTTGACCATTTACAGTACATGCGTAAAGGAGTGTTCGATGTAGTTCCTTCCGGTTGTCTCGATTCTCTAACTGCCGAAGATTTTCGCCTTTTGTTAAATGGAGTCGGGGACATAAATGTATCGACACTCATTTCATACACTTCCTTCAATGATGAAAGTGCTGCATCATCAGACTGCTTGCACAAGTTCAAGAGGTGGCTTTGGTCAATTGTGGAGAGGATGAGCAATCAAGAAAAACAAGATTTGGTGAGTAACCTTTTAGGGTTTCAATTGTTTTTAGTCAATGCTATGACTCAAATAATGTGTCAGAAATTAAGATTTTGATTTTATTCAACTCCAAATGCAAAAATTGTCTTGTGTGCTTATTATGCTAAAAATGAATGAACCACTACAGTGGAAGTAACATTTTCTAAATGTTAAAGTTTTTCATTTTCAATTCACAGTTTTTTTTTTATTGAAAAAGGTTTATAGATAATGAGCTGAATGATAACTTTGCTTAATTAAAAAACATTCTATATAGTATGTATTTTTTTTAAATCATGTTTTATAGCTCAAATTAACTTACCAAGTATTTCACTATTTTTATGAGAGGTGAAGGTAAATGTTAGTTTTTTTTAAGCTACAATTTTTGTCGAGCGTGCGTAGCGAAGCTCTACATAGGCGTAGCGTTTCCGATGTCGTCGTTGTCGTCGGCGTTAGACAATG
>JARUHE010354196.1:0-17995 GCA_031471125.1 Archaeomysis grebnitzkii
AATAAATAAATAAATAAATAAATAAATAAATAAATAAATAAATAAATAAATAAATAAATAAATAAATAATAAATAATAAATAAATAATAATGAGAAGGAAACGCTAACTTATGCATATACAAAGTTCAAACTTAGTCTTTTGAATTCATAAATATTAATATTTACGTTGTTTGTAATATCGCCCAATAAAAAAAATTCACACCTGAAAATTTATTTAAAACATAGAATTTTAAGTTACGTTCAAACGGGGTGAACAAACCAACTGGAATTAAAGATTCGAAGAAATGCACTTTTATTTCATTAGAAGTATTTTCACGTAACCACTGCCTGTTCAAATCTGTCGAAGAATTCCACCACATGTGGTTTCATTATTTTTATCATATTTAGGGCATATGAATAGAAAGTTTTTAACCACATTTTTAGTTGAGTTTGCTCTCGTAGCAATTCCCGAATTACCAACTGTACTTATAGGTTGCTGTAATAATTTTACTTTTAGAGAAAGTCCTGACGTGCGTCTTTGACGTATTGTCTTCTTGCTTCTTCGACCTCGTCATCGGGAAAAAAGATTTCTAAGGCACGAGATTTTAAGGCTCGATGTTCGTCTTGAAATCGAGCTTCAGGAGAATTCATTGTGGCAGAATATCGTGTGTAAGCTGGCATCAATATAGAAAAAAGTTATACGAAACTTAAAGTTATCTCACCTCAAAAATTTTGCTCAAATTCACTTCTGACAATCCTGGTAAGGCTGCCATACGAGAAGATATTCAATTTTTTTTAAACTGGATAACAATATAGTATTAATTAATACATTAATATATACAACGTACTGTCATTGTAGGCTTCATATAGGCTATAGACGTATAGCCTAACTGTTTTATCATGCAGTCAAAATGTTTAACACTATAACTGTTATATTGTATAGTATACGTTTATGTTTATTAGGTACAGTTCATTTGCATTTGATTTAAAAGTAATCCTTTGTTATATAAATATTAATAGCTGCCAATGTTCTTGCTCTATCCCATCTAAAGTACTGTTCAAAAATATGGGATACATGTTCAAAAAAGGTACAATAAACAGCCCAAAATGTCAAATTTTTCGGTTAAAATAATAAGTGACGATACTTACCGGAGAAAAAATCACGTCACCCCATTAATTAAAGAACTGAATACGTTAAACATAAAAAACACCAACAAGCTGCAACTCTGTGCACATACATTTAAAATCCTAAATATGCGAACACCAGAATGGTTTATGGAGTAAAAGAAAATCAACAATTAATAAATAGAACAACTAGACAGAGTCACCACATGCATGTACCACACAAAAGAACAACAACTGGAAAGAAAATTATAAATGTGAGATATGCAGAAGAATAGAATATGTTAAATATGGACAAACAACAAAACTGGTCTCAATTCTTTTAAATATAAAATGCGAAAATCGTTGTTGACGCATCAAAACACATAAAATGTAAAATATAAACACTATAATCTGTTATTATTTTTTAAATATTGTAAATATAAGTAAATGTAATGTAATACCTGACATTTTCCCAGAAATAAATGGATTATTATTATTATTATTTGTATTATGACGGAATTGAGCTTTGACATGTTTCCAACAGGAATACATCAGATGACTATATTATTTTTGTTCATTTCAAGAAAAGTTTTTCAATTTTCATTTCAATTTGTATTCATCTTTAGGTTAGACTTCTATATATATTTTATTTTTCGGTCGTCATCTGTATACGGAAAACCATTATTGTTAACAATTTTATTTGAAGAGTTACAGAAACCTTCAGCTAACAAATTTTGTTTGTTCCAGCTTGACAGTTAGTTTTATCGGAAATATTTTTTTTAAACCCATAAATTAGTGTAAGTCAATAATTGTTTTTTAGAAATATATGGTCACAGTAAATTGCTGTTAATTAAAGTCCTTAAATTTTTCCACGTTCTGTTGGTAAAATTGGAATCTAGGTGCAGGCGCGCAGCCCAAAGAAACAATTTAAATAAAATTGGAACTACAAATAAATAAAATTGGAATGGAGGTGTGCAGGCGCGCAGCCCGAAGAAACAATTTAAATAAAATTGGAAATAAAAATAAATAAAATTGGAATGGAGGTGTGCGGGCGCGCAGCCCAAAGAAACAATTTAAATTTGATCATCCAAAGTTGGATCAGGAGAAGAGTTGAACAATATTTCGGGATATGCATTGTATCCGTTGAAGATTTATGTTAAGTAAATAAGTTAACTTATTTATATAAATAATATTTTATTATGTTGTTGTTCAATGTCTTACAATAACCAATCAACAAATTAAAATTGCACATTTGCATAATCATACAAAAGACGAGGACTTTATTTACTAGGTGGTACTACGCAGCTGAAAAAATTAGAAGGAAATGTAGTCGTTATATATGAATAGCACACAAAAACGAATGCAACTTAATTTATAATGGTGTTCTTCTAAATTTGAGGATATTGAAAAACAAACTCACTATTAAACGTTTATTCACACTAAATTAAAGTTCAGATACAAACATTTTCAAATTCAACAATTCAACAAAAAATAAACAACAAAGAAGTAAAGTATAATAAATAAAAGACTAGGAAAATATTTCAAGTGTTAGGTGTTAAAGAATTCTAGATGCTGTATGCAGTGGATGGAGCTTGAGGGGCTGGTGCTCCACCGAATCCTCCTGGACCACCTGCACCAAGACCACCAGCAGCACCTGCGAGACCAACTCCAAATCCACCTGCACCACCGGCTGGTCCTGCACCAAATCTGGGAGCTCCTCCTGCACCACCTGCACTAAATCCACCAGCTCCTCCTGCGCCACCTGCACCCAATTCACCAGCTCCTCCTGCACCTCCTGCACCGAATCCACCAGCTCCTCCTGCACCACCTGCACCAGCTCCTCTCGCACCTCCTGCGCCACCTGCAGCTCCAATGAACTGTCCTTGTTGTTGTTGGGCAGATGCAAGAGCTGATTGTAAATCAACCCCTCCTGGCAGTTGTGGGTTTTCACCTGGAGCATAGTAGATGTAATGAACTTCTGGTTGAGTTGGAGTGTAAGGAACCTCGATGACCTTACGACTGCCTAAGTTGTACCCTTGTGGCGCTGCTAATGCAACGGAGTATAAAGCGGAGAACACCTGAAATTGTTTTACATTTTCTAAAATGAAGTAGCTCTACAATTCAAACATCATGTTTTGCAAGATAAATACAACATTGTATAAGTATGTACTGTCGGCCAAGAAATAAGAGTCCTCTTCAATTAAAAGCTCATGAATTAGTGTTGGATATTTCAATCCATTTTAAGAAAAAATGGTTGAGCTAGTTAGTCAGCTACTATTGTCCGGTCCTAATGGACCAGGCCATGGGTGCAGTTTCAGCACAGTCACTGCCTGAAAGCTGATTGATGAATTTAAAACTGAAAGTCTCACATTTTTACAAGTTTATAAAATTTAAATATTTTGAGAATTAAAAATGAAAAATAAAAAATGCAAGTATACTACTTAATTTTAATGGTAAGACATTGTTATAAATGCGTATTGATTTGCTTAGTTTGATGTTTTTAAATTATTTTTGTCAAAATATGTGTTTTTCACTGAAGTACCAAGACTATATCTCCTTACCAACAACTTCATTGTTAATATAGATATGGTTAATAATAGAAATATGTTTCAACTGATGTTTACTGTGAATTCGTTTTGCTTATATACTTTTTCTTCTTTCATGGCTCCAAAGTAACAAGTCATTCCTTTCAAACTCAACTTTTAGCAAAAGTTTTTGGAATGTTTAATCATTTGTTCGAACCTGTTTTATTTCATTGAACATGCAGGAAAAACAACTATGCTTTCAATTTACTCTCTAATAAGTGTAATACTGACTTTACAAGAACATCTCTGAATTATTTGAGAAATAACCACACTTTTTTAACATAATTAAGAAAGTTTTTGCTTAATAAGTATTATGGTAAAAACAAGTATCAACCCGTAGATGTTCCGAGTTATGTAATGCTTTATGAACCTCATATTAGTTTTAATATATTAACCAAATGCAATTAGTTTAGGAAAACGGACTGAATTTATGAAAGGATATATTTTAATACTAATATATTTTATTTAAAAGTTTACTATGGAACTGACATTAGTTCCAACATCAGACTTGGAAAAATCTTGATGGTTATTCCAAAATATTAAAACTCGTTTAATCATTTAAACCCCTATAATTGCTATGTTTTTCAGTTCAATATGTCTCTAAATCTTAGGCGATAGTACTAAATAAAGAGGCTATATATTTTATATGGTAATACTCTATTGATTTTTATTTGAAAATACGAAAAGACTAATTTGTAAAGCAAACAACCAAATATGATTATAGATGATCACCCAATGTTGTTTTTCAAACAGACCAAATGAAAAAATGTTCGGTATTGTCATGATTTCAAACTGTTTTCATCGTTGCCATTGAGACACAACAACCGATGTTTATTATAAAAACAGAAAAAAGTTTTTGTTATATCTCCCTTGCTGCTTCTTTGGGTAAGGTTATTTTTTGTGAAGAGAACATCTAGCTATTATTAAATTGTGTTTAAAATCTCTGAACCTGCCATATGACGGATTATTGTTTACTCGTCAACATAGAATCGGCAGCAAAAGAACTTATATACATACAATAGGAGTAATTAATCAAGGTAAATGAAAGCGTTCGCACATTAAGCGTTATACAGTAAAACTCCTGAAACATAGATCGAAATGTTTCTACATTATAGGAAGAATCTTCGTTTCAGGCATACCAATTTAATACCGTTACCCCTGCCTTTGTGTCACGTTTTTTTGTATACAAATAAATAATGTGGACGTTTCAGGATTTATCTGTTTCATGATTCTATGTTCTAGGAACTTTTTACGTTTTATTATTCTTTGTTTCAGGAGTTTTCCTGTATGACAATCAACCATTAGTATGCTAAAATAATTAGTTCTTCTCATTACAATAATGAAAGAAATATTTATGTCTTAATTAATATCAAATGTATTATATCGCCAAACAAATAAGAGTCCCCAATAACTGAAATGTTATGTTTTATTCTAGTGTGTTGGTTGTTTTAAAACTATGAAAACATGTCATAATATTAGGCAAACATATTGTTTGGAATATGAAAGAAGAAGCTGACCATTAAACGGTACTATCGTCCCTTAATATGAGTTGTTCTCAGTCATTGCAGAATAAACAGAAAAGTAAATACTCAAATATAAAAGCCGATGAGAAAACACTAAAGTCTATACAGTAAAACTCTTGAAACGTAGAATAATAAAAAGTAGAAAGTTCCCATGATGTAGAATCATAAACGGAGAAACCCAAAACTTCCACATCATTTCTATGTATACAAAGAAAACTTGACGCAAAAGCAGGGGTAACAGTGTTAAATCGGTATGTCTGAAACTGAACTTCTTCCTACAACGTAGATAAAATTTCGATGTACGTTTCAAGACTTTTACTGTACATGAAAATAATTTTGTTACAATGAAATTACTGACTTTGGTTTATGTTTTCTTAAATGTCTCTCTTGCGCCAAGCAGTGGTATTCAGAGCTTAAATCTAACGCTATTTTCGTGATTATGAGTGCCTCACATTCTAAGAGAAACCTTCATCAATCCTTAACGACTTATTTACGCACTAATTAGTGAGGAATAAAACTTTTTTAGAATATCAAAACATATATGAAACAGTTAAAATAACAATGAAATAGTCAACGAGTACGGTACTGAAAAGTGCCTCCTTTTTCCCGATTTATGCCCTGGTGGTATTATCACTTACCTGTATATATATGGATTGGGCCGCCCATTTTTTTGTCGTCAAATTTTATATAATCTTGAATCCACTAACCGCCATGTTGAAACTTTAATTGATGTTTACTTCCGGTGCTGTTTTTAGATGATTGAGCGGGTAAATACTAAAGTGCGGCACTTACTGTACGCATTGTCGCAAAGATCCCTAGCATTCGCAAAATATTGTTTAGTACTAATTTCTTTGTTCTCTTGTCATTTCATGATATGTAATGCTAACTTTAAATTATATATACAATCTTTCACTTTTAATGTACACCATCTTTACTTTTAGGTCATTTCAACCTTGCAAGGACTATTTTATTTTGTCTGACATACATCTATTCATTATTTTTAAGGTATTTATACCATATAATAACTCCATAGGCCTCTTTTTAAGTATCTCGAAGTGTCTGCTTGTTTCCTTTTGGTCCATATAGTAGGTTTGATGCGGCTTATGTTTTTCTATGTACATTAAATTATAATTAAATGGCATATTCCAACTCTTAGCTCCTGCATTGAGATGATTCACATCGCTCTGTAGCATGTCCAATGCAAATGGTTTACTTACTCTACTATAAGCAACAAATACTTCGCAGCAATGGAGAAACAAATTTTAAAAGTCTACGTATTTTTAAATAGATTATACTATCGTAACACTTGTTCTCACATGTGATTTGGTGTATGCGATATTTTAAGAAAGGTGAAATGCTTAACCAAGCTTAAGATAGATAACAAATCAGTTCACATTGTCAATTTAACCATCTTTATGACTTTGGCTCTAGATACATCATTGAAAATATAATGTTTTGTAGTAAAAATAAATAATTTCAATGATATTAAATTTCTAAATTGAATAATGCAATCAATGTTTATTGAACAGAAAATTAGAATTGTATATTTAATCATTAACAATTTAAGAATTGTATATTCAATCATTAACAATACTTGTATAAGAATTTAATCCTTTTTCTTTAATAATATACTACATTAGAAGTCCTGAGTTATGAATTATTGGCTGTTTCATAATTCTTTGAGATTTCGTAGCTCAGGATTTGGATCATAGAAAATAAGTGTCATTTATGGATAACCATAACATTTTTGTTATATGCATTGTGAAGTACAAAATTGGCTAATTAAACAGCTGTAGGTAAATACTAAATATAGATATTTTTTTAATAAATACTATGGATAAATCAACTGTAAGTAAATACTCTTTATAAACCAATTGCAAAAAAATGAAAATTCCGGTAAAACAACTGATGCAATTTTCATGGTTAGTCCAGCGGATAGTGATAAAATCGCTCACTTTGTGATAAGCATGAATGTTTGCATGTGAATAGAATATAGCAATACTAAGAAAAATAGCTACAGTGCCAAGCTGGATTCGGCCCGTATCGTTTTTGCCGGCCCTTTTTATCAAAATGGCGTCCAAGTGTGCCACTTTCACCTAAGAAGCTCCATATCTCTGGATATATCGGTCAGAGAAACATAACATTGGTGTCTAAAGTTTTCGAGGTTATAGATTACCAAAAACACAGCTTAGAGACCCTCTGATTGATATTTACATCTTTTCAGAAAAGTGACCTTTGTTTAAGGTCATCAGAATACTCAAATTTATGTTGATGAAGATCAGTGTCTAGATTCCGTTTTGGTATGTATTTAGAATTGTAACACTAGTAAGAAAAGACAAATAAAAACAATTTTATTCACAGCACATATATAAGTATAATACAATGTTGATTTCAGCATAGTTAAGAACAGTGCATGATACATTATAGTGTATCTGATCCTCCGCACTTGCACAGGGCCATGCAGCTGAGCACAGCTTTCGCACATTTGTTTTTTTCTTGACAGACTTTGGTGTATCCACTTCCCATGGCCCTCCACTGGTTTTCTTCCAACCCCATTCTACATGAGGTGGAAGATTCATTACAAGCTGTAGTGATTGGCTCCAGCAAAAACCAACGTGATATGGAGGTCTCCGCACATGCTGTAACAGGGCTTCTTGTGACAGTGGGATGCCATTGACATCTCTGCCTTTCCAAGTAAACATATCTACTCGGGCATCATTGTCGCGAATCTTTGAGCTGGTTTTGTCGTACAGCAGAATGACGAATCTTTCAAGAGTATCAACTGCATCTTCAACTACAGTTATGTCCGATTGATTCATCAGTTTTGCAAGTATTGTTGTCACTTCGCGATAGAGATGCCAGATTTCCCATACAGTTCTCTTCTTTCTGCCAACAAAAGCTGACACCGTGTCACACTCTGTCATAGCATGAAAGAATGGAAGTGTCAGGCTTTTTTTCACGACCTATTACAGTCGTATGCACTACTGTAAGTTGAAAATGTTTTCCTGTTCCATACGCTACCCACAGTGTAGATAATGACAATGTAAGCTGAGCAAAAACGCATACGCAAGTACTACTACATTGCTTTATACTGTGCGTATTAGAACATTGTTGTGCTTTCGTCATTAAGCGTACTGATAACTTCTTTATTTGTAGGGATGGTTATGACTTCGCTGCTCAGGTAAGCAAACAGTTCAGTTTTGTTTCCATCTACTCTATGGAACTCTCCTCAGCTCGTGGGTCTTGCATTTTGGGGTTCCACTTTTTGGTGCATGCCTTTTCTTCTGCGGTGTCGAGTTTGTTTCTTTAGCGAGTCTCGTCTGTATGTATGTCATACTATATTCACCCTCTGTGATTTGGCCAGCTGCATCTTGATATATGAAATGAATACATCTTGGGCATACTATTGAAATGTCTAGGCAGACCTGGCCTTAACATGTGCACAATGACTGGACCATCCAACACAATACCATCAACAGTGTGATTAAGGTCCACTTCGTTTTTCATTGATTCTTCCATGCAGTACATTATTTCAGATTTGGTTCCTCGGCTTAGCTTCCCTGCATCAGATTGTGATGTAGGACAGATTTGATTTTCGTGAGCGAAAAAGTGATCCAGATTCCCATCACGAACTTGGCAACCTACATAGAGACGTGAAAAGAGATTCAGGTCATTTTCAATGTTGACACGTGTTCCTCAGCCTTTGATGTGTCGAAGATACAGAGTTAGTTTTTTGAAATTGCGTCATCGAATGGCCTTGATCGGTAAACAAGTCGTTCACTCACAAACGCTTCATACTGCTGACAACCAAGACCCTCCAATTGAGCTACTAAATTCCGACCAGACAAGTGCATAACATCATTCATGTTTAGAACAAACAGGTCTCCACTGAATTCTATAAATGGGTGTCCATACTCGCCCAATGCATCTGTCATTGATATGTTTTTAGGGTCTCTGCTCGTGGGGTCATTCATTTTGTATTCTCAGGGCTTCATTGACTGACGTTTCGAAATCATTGATGATTGATTGATTGATTATATAAATGATCGGGCCAATGCCCGAAATCATTGATGAGCCTTGCCATCCCTGATCCAATGACCATCCATCTCTTTGATTACAGCATTATTTTGTTCATGTGTTTGATCAATAGCCATTCTAGAGAATGCATGCATCGTTTTCTTAACTGTAAGATTTCCTTTCAAGAACTGTTTGTAAACTAAAGGATGCAGCTTGTGATGGTCCAAAGCAAAGAACCATGGGACCAGGTTTGACAACTAATCGATGTTACAGGTGGAAGTCCCCAGAGCAGATTGATCAAATAAACACAAGTGAAGTAAGCTGCAGCTGAAGAACTTGAAACCAAAAGTTGAGCACTAGCTGATCTTCTCGTTGCTTCTTATACCAGTCTTCATGACTCAGTAGGTTTGTTTCTACATTGTTTGCATATTTTGTATATGCTTCTTGTACAGCGTGGTATATAGTATAAATTGTTACTTGGTGAGCTCGTCGAGTACGAGCTATGTGGAAAGCTTTGATGAAAGAGTCTGTTCTACCAGATGTGGCCACCCCCGCCTGAACGACCCATGATGTTCATCCGCTACCTTCAAGTATATTTCCAAGTGTCTTCAAGTTAGCTAAGCCAATGCGGAGTTCGCCAAACATTATAAAGAATTGTAATTCTCCATACCTTGTAGGCCTCTTCCGCTGGATCTTCTTTGCTAGTGCAAAGGTTGGTTGACCCACCTCAACAACAGGAATGTATTCTTATTATTAAGCTCTACGACCTACCTTATGACATCAAGTGAATGTCGCATCATAGAAACTGTTGCAGCATCTTCCTGGAACAATGACAAAAGACAGAATAATGTAAGTTGTGGTTCTTTTTTTTCTGATTTCTTGTGTTCAGTATTTGCATGGAATGCCATGAAACGTTGGCTGTGTCTTGACTACATGCTGTAGCCACATAAATTCCACCTTCTTGAGACACAAGGAGGCCAGTAGACGTGACTGATCCATCTGTTTGCGGGATGGGGCATGTCAACTTTCCTTCTGGAACAGGAGGACCTTGTATGTATGATGCAGGTAACTTAGGTAGTCATATTTTAGACACAGCGGCAGCTTTCTCATTTTTCTTGTCAGCTTCTGCAAATTTATTGAAAGCAAGGAATTTTGATACTCCTGTTCCATTGAAGGCACTATTTGCTGTTTTCCAGCTGGGTTAGTGGTTGATGCTGTTCACTGCGGCCATAGTGAAAGCATTTTTTTCAACTGAGGTGGACATGCAGTGTTCAGTTAGTCATAATGTTTGCATACTTCTGTTCCTACATGTGTGAATATCTCCAAAACCCGGTCATTTGAAACCGAAAATCGAAGGTAAACAACTTTTCGACCCATTCTCTTTTCCTAGTTTTGCTGTGAATTAGGCCACCTAAATAGACAGGTAGTGGAGGTTTCAGAGAAGTATTTTGATCGTGGGTTTCAGATAGTGTATTTTCTATAAGCGTAACAAGTTCAATATAAGCACGAGCAAAGTAACGCTGTGTCTCTGGATCTCTTTCGTTGTTCATCGATTCGGAAGCTTTTTTACGATATGCATTGTACAGTGCAACCAAACATTTAGCATGAGATTTTGCATCACTTGGAACAAGGTCAGCAGATAGAGCTTTCGCCATGAGAGTTCTAGAGCTTACTTTGTCATTTTTTGGCCCATTATATACGTTATTGCTTAACGTAATGGATGATTAAGACTGTCAGGCTTCTTGCAAAAGCAAACAAAGATTTCTTTCACTTCCAGCTTATTATTTTGTACATCCACTAGTTGACCGTTCATCTAGATCTTTTCTTTTAAGATAACGGTGTATCTACTCTTGCTTAACTGGAAAAGGCATGTACTACGACTGGAGCTACTGATATAGCAGGATAACTAGTTTAACTGTTGATGCCATCTTAACCCGGAGAAAGATAAAATAATAAAAACTATTAAAACAGTGTTTTTACAACCTCTATATACGTTATTTATATTAAGCCTTTATATATTTCATACAAACACTAGATGCTTTTGAATGGGCAAACGATAGATATCGATAGCACGTTAGGTTAAGAGGGTTTGTCAAGTGTCATTCAACAAAATATGGCATTACCCTCCCACAAAAAAATACGTTGCACGTACATACGCGTACCAAACGTACGTTCGAAAAAACATACTTCCGGTGCCTTTTCTCACAAAATACGTACGGAAGTGTTTTTGTCGATAGAACGTGCCAAGTACATGCTTATTTTGTTCAGGAACGTTTGGTACGTAAGGTACGTATAGTACGCGAACGTACTTTTCTTAGGGGGTAGTCTAGTTTGGTTTGGTGGATATTTTTTTAAAACAATTGTATTAGGCGTTATTTTTCTAACAAATAACTCATAAATATAATGTATTGTTTTTTCCCGTTTTTAAAATGTGTTTGACACAACAAGGCCTATTATAAATATTTGAAGACAAATTTCTCTCCGCCGGTAAACTAGCCTAATGCCAAAATTTGTTGAATAAGATATGCTTGACAATACTACAAAAATTTATGTGTAACAATATCTTTCACTAACACGATCAAATGCAACCAATATTAAGCTTACCATGGTTTGTATTGTAAGAAGCATCGGTCTAGACTTCAACTGAAACACAATTGTGTTTTTAATAATCTAAAACCTATAAGTAGACACTACATTTATGTTTCTCAGACCAATTGATCTAGAGATATGAAGCTTTTTAGGGGAGAACAGTGTGCTCGGACGCCATTTTATAAAATGTCCGCCAAAGACGATACGGGTCGAATCCAGCTTGGCACTATAGCTATTGTTTTAGTATTTGTATATTCTAGCCACATACTAAAAATCATGCTTTTATCACAAAATGCGTGATTCTAGTTAAATATGGCACTTAGCCGCTGGACTAGGTGTTATGTACAAAATAGACACAAATTTAAATTTTTTTCAGCGAATGTTTATTATCACACACAAATAAAACCATCTGTAAAGAAACTCCAATGAAAGTTAACTTTCATTATTCTTCAAAAATCCAGTCAAAAGATCAATTTATGAAAATATTAATTGAATGTAGTATTACTATTAAAATACTTAGAATATTAAAACTAAGTAAAAATTAAACTAATTACAATTAAACTGTTGCCATAATTGCTATATACTCAACTTACACTTTTATCTTTATTTATTAAGTTATATTAAAGCCATAATAATAATACAAAATAAACCGTTGGTAATTACACATGTCCTATCTAATAATTTCCGTACCAGTTAACATCCTCTAAACTTTAGAGGATGTTAAAGAAAGAGATTAGAATTTTTTCATAATTCATGTATTTCATAACTCAGGTATGCCATTACTTGAGAGTTTCAAAACTCAGGATTTCATATCTCGGGAGTTTTACTGTAATTCAATAGTAATGGAAGTTAAAACATTTTAGATCGACCTGTTTTTAGGAATACGCTTGAACAACGATCCAAAAATAAGAAGAAACATAGTCTTTCGAAAAATCTTCACCTGACTGGACGCTTGGGCCCGTCCATATATTATATATACAGGTCAGTGGTTATTATGTTTTGTATTTTTAGTGGCAGAAAGATAGCTGTCCGACTCTACCATAAAACGTGTGAAGTTGTTTTGTCTAGCCTTTCTCTAAAGTTGATAATACGATTCTGGTGTTACAAAAAATAAATGAAAAATACAAAAATGTTTATATTAAAACTGAGAAGAAGGAAAAAGTATAAACTTTAATTTAAAAAAGAAAAACAATTGACATGAGAAAATATAAATATGATAGTAAAAAATAAATAATAAACATCAAAACCTGTTATCAATTAATTTGGTACAGATAAAAGGTGAAAATAAAAAATATGTAAAATGTATCTATGATTAGTTTGTAAATTATTAAAACAATCCAATTAATAAGGCGAAATTGAAAAAACATAATTATAATATAGAAGTAATAGCAGCTTTCTTATGATAAAACAAACAGTAGATTTAAGATAGGCTAGCTAGGCCTAATGATCTAATTTTGTTATAGGTTCTTCTATTGGAACACCTTAATTTTACAACACAAAGCCATTTAAACATAACAAAAGTGACCTTTTGTGTTATTCTAGAATATCAAAATTTAGTATAATACTTGTTTATTTGAATAAATATACTATATGTATTTTTTATTTTATAATGGCCTATTTAGCCTAAATAAATCATGGTATAATCATGGATATTATTGGGGTTAAGCGTGCTTTTAGGGTAGGGACTCCCACGGTACAACCATTTTAGAGCATTCTAAACAATTGGTCTGTCAAGCTCAAAGATCATTTAAAAACCATGAAAAACAAAGTTTTCAGCAAGTTGTCCCATGCTAAAAGAATTATGGTCTTAGGGCTATATATAACCATGTTTAAAGCATGATTTAAGAAAGGTTCATGATGATTGGACAGTTGCAGCTGTGTATATTGAATTGTATTCATTGCCATGTTTTAAACATACTTGAGACAACCAATGAATGATGTGATGTACAAAGACATCTGGAAATATAATATTCACACTTAAACAGATTTTTGGCCATTTTCAAAACTTTGGTAGCGAGTAAAAATAAATGTTAGTACTAACTCAATATTTTGAAATATAAAACCAACATAACATAGTTGAGGATATAAGAAATACAATTTATTATTAAAAGTTTATTAATGCTCATATGCAAATATTTTCAAATTCAACAATTCAACAAACAGGTAAAACAAAGAAGTAAAGGAAAATAAATAATAGACTAGGATGAAAATAGAAGTGCTAGATATTAACAGATTTCTAAATGCTGTATGCAGTCGATGGAGCTTGAGGTGCCGGTGCTCCACCGAATCCTCCTGCAGCACCTGCACCAAGACCACCAGCAGCATTTGCAAGACCAACGCCAAATCCACCTGCACCACCTGCTGATCCTACACTAAATGTACCAACTCCTGCGCCACCTGCACCGAATCCACCAGCTCCTCTTGGATCGATTGCACCAGCTCCTCCTGCACCTAATCCGCCAAGACCTCCTGTACCGACTCCACCAGTTCCACTTGCACTGAATCCACCAGCTCCTGCTGAACCGAATCCACCAGCTCCTCCTGCGCCACCTGCACCAAATCCACCAGCTCCTCCTGCACCTCCTGCACCACCTGCAGCTCCAATGAACTGTCCTTGTTGTTGTTGGGTGGATGCAAGAGCTGATTGTAAATCAACTCCTCCTGGGAGTTGTGGGTTCTCACCCTGTCCGTAGTTGACATAGTAAACTTCTGGTTGGGTTGGTGTGTGTGGAACCTCAATGAGCTGTGGTCCGCTGAGGTCTGGGGTCTTGCTGAGGACGTAGACAAGAGTCTTTTGTTGGGGTGGTGGCACAACAATAGGATCAGCTGGTGCTGGTCCTTCTGGAGATCTCACGAAGACGATGTTGTAGTCGACTGTTGGGAGGGGAACATCAGGTAAAGGTCCCGACGGAAGGTCTTGTGCTGGGGCAGCATAGACAAACACATTGCGGCTTATTTCTGGAGCAACGCAGCTTCCGTCATAATGGCGGATCAGACCATCAGCACATGGTCCAAGATCGACGGGTGCTGGTGCGACTGACAATTGGTTGGCAGGACTGGCCAAGTTGTATCCTTGAGGAGCTGCCAATGCAACGGACAGTAGAAGGGAGAATGCCTGAAAAATTATATTCAATTAAGTTTTTCCATTAATGCTTTTGTTAATAAGAAAAAATAAGTTTTATAATATGTTTTATACTACGATGAATCAAATAAATTTTATAAAACAATCGTATTTTTTCGAAGTTAAGTTTTAAAAATAGTAATTAATTTATTTTATTTTGTTTTAATAATTGTATTTTTGTTACCAATAGTTTCATTTTGAAAGAAGAGTATCGAACAACAAATGACAACACGGTCAACTGATGCCAAATCAAATAATTGTTGCTCTTTTATACTTAAGGACAACATTCTCTTTTTGCGATGTATTGTACAAGTCATTCATTCATTTAAGGGAAACTTCTGATAAGACGTTAAAAATAAATTTGAAAAAGTGGTTATATTGGTTTTTCAGTTTAAAACAAAAGTGTCATGATAATGCTTAATTATTCATACAAGTTGTAAGTAATTAACAATTCAAATTTAATAAGATACACATCATTTGAAGCTACTGTATATAAATTATTTAGTATAACCATACAATTTATATACAGTATCTATGCAATGGTATTATTTAGTTCTTAACCAATCTACAGTATAACAATTTTTTGTTGACATTCTTCTTTAATGGAAGTCTTCATATGTGTATACTTTTTTGGTATGCACTAAATTGATCGTCCTTCACATTCATGCCTGAAACATAATCATAAGTGTTGATTGTGATTGTAGTCAGAGGATGGAGTGTGTAGATATTGGAGGATGGTTTTTATGAAGGATCGATGTCATGAGCATTTCTGGAGAGTTAATCATGGGTAAACAAATAAGGTTATCAATGTTTCAACAATAATACCCTAAATTTTTTAACCATGTATACAATACCAGCAACAAGAAAAACTAATGGGTTACCTAGTATAAATGGCCAGCACGTTAAAATTAATGATTTATATATTGAACTCAATAACGTTTATTAGGAAACGATATTCAACAAAAATATCTATATAGTCATATTTCAAGCGATTTTATCTTGACGGAGAATTGTTCAATTGTTATCATAAACAACGATGTTTAACTTTACAACAAAATAACAAATTTTACATTATTAAACAAGCACCCTACATATACGATTTCGATCTGCCAATAATATAATGGTTTGATTTTTATATTTAATTTAACAAAAAGTAACCATACTGTAATTCACACTGGTTCTAAATGCAATAAATGTACTGATATTAGTTCCAATAGATTTTCTACCAAATTCTTATGTAAAATTAGGTGTACATTACGAATATTACCTCCATTGGAGTCATAAATTTCGTCTTCAAAGGTTTTTGGCCTTTTATATAAACTTTGAAAAAACGATAAGCAACAGTTAAAAAGCTTACTCATAAAAATTGAACTGCACCTTTTTACTACAGTCTAAATGTGTCTGTGAATAATAGAAATAAAAATAAATTAGAATATTAGGCAATTTAAATATTTGATCACAATTTATAAAATAAGAGAAGGCATACTTCGATAAAACTGTATTATTTTTTTATTTTATGAACATATATACATGTTTAGACAAGGTAATATCACCCTATATACTAATACCCAGTGTGTATTAGTTGGTTGGCCTGTCTGGTGGTTGGTTGCAAGAAAAATGATACTCTTGAATTTCGTTGGTATCATATGTGTTTTTCAACAGCAATACATGTGAGATCTATTTGTTTTCATTCAGTCCGTCATTTTTGACGGGTAATACACTAGTAATAATATAAATTACATTAGAACTCCTCTGTAATGAACTACAACTAGGTCACTATATAGAGCTTACCTCATTATATAGGAGTCAAGGATGCATAGAAAACTGATAGATATTTTATGGCAGACTATACAAAACATATGAACAATCGAATAAAAACAACCAAAAACATTTCACTCTTTCTCTAATTATATAATTGGGTTAAAAATGAAACAAGCCTAAATTTCTGTTTAATACAAACAAAAAATATCAGTATACACAGCACACAAATAAGTACATTTAAATAATCGAACTAAAACGGCTGCATTTACGAACGAATAAATAAAATGATAAATAGTTTTTTTTTTCAAAATAAGATACATAAACAAGTGTTATGTACAAGTCGAATAGTTTAGAATGTTATCGATTATCTGATTTATACAATTTTTAATCAACAATGCTATTTACCGGTTGATTAAAAAAAATTGAATAAGCTCATTATACAAGGTACTTTATCCCTCAGAACTAATCAGGATGCTTCACTATATAGGACTTTATTATAGAGGAGTTGTACTGTATAATAAGCACAATTTTATCGTAAGCTTTTGGTTTTATAGTTATAAAAATAGTAAAATTAAGATAGTCGCATGCTACAACCACATATATATATACTGTATATGTATAATACTTATCATAATAACTCCATCCATTTTAAAATGTATATGTATATTCATACATTGTTTTATAAACTGTAGCTACTATGCACAATAAGTTCATTAAAATGTAATATACATGATGCATAAAATATATATGTATATTCATATATTATGTTATATAGGTATTCTGCACAATAAGTTCATTAATATGTAATAAACATAATACATAACATCTATATGTATGTTTATAAATTATTTTACATAGCTACTATGCACAATAAGTTCATTAATATGTAATTAAAATGTAATAATATAGTCAATCCTTTCATATAAAACTAAGTACTATACGATACTCCTATAAGTATTGAGTTAAGTTCTAGCTTGTGGACTTATGCCTCTGCTCTTTAACAATATTTAAAATGTATTTTTTTTATCTTTAGAATATTTTCATTACCGTAACAACAGGTTATTAGTAACATTATTTATAATATGTGCCTTTCGAATGTAGCTTCGGTGTACTTCATTTCACGAATGTTACACTTTTTCATAGACAAACGGCTTGATTTGCGTTTCATCCATTTTGACAAGAATGTAATAAATCAATAATCAAAACAGAACAAATATGCAAAGCCTTGTTGTTTTTGTTTTGTGTAAAACTAGTTAACAAAATTGAAAAAATGTTTAACATGTAAGTTTAAAATATTTTAATAGTATAAACAAAAC